>CM034472.1:12646807-12846729 GCA_019925255.1 Litchi chinensis
GTAGACCTCTTGGGCCCATTTGAGCCCAACCAGCAAATGGGTATAACAAGTCACTATTCAGTTTTCAATAGATTTCCACACAATCTGGATTAAATTACTAATACTAATAATAATGATAATAAATGACCCATTAAATAAATAATAATAATAATAATAGTAATAATAATAAGAGTAATACATTACTAAAAAATTTGTTCAAATTTATTACTTAAATTATGTGACAAACTTATGTGTAATTATCATATTATCAATATGTTATCCCAAAATTAATTTAGTAGTTACAAATCAATTTGTCATATCATTTAAACAAAATGTTGAATAAATTTTGAGAATTGTAGTATTATTCTAATAATAAATGACCCATTGATAGTTATTAAATAAGAATAATGCTATACTATAAAAAATTTAACTCAAATTTATTATTCAAATAATATAACAAATTTATCTATAACAATTATATCATTAATATCTTATATTATAATCAATATGATTGTTACAATTCATCATAGCATATTATTTGTGTAAAAAATGCGAATAAATTTTCGGGAAAGGCATCATCATTCGTTAAATAAATGAATAATGAATACTAATATTAATATGCAAACAAGGGAACCGCGTAGGCTGGCAGGCAACTTAACAAAACGTTGAAAACCAAGCTTGTTATTCATCAAAAACGGTGTTTGCGGGAAAACAAGATCGAATCCAACCAAATCAAGTCAAACCAGACCAACTCTGAGTTTTTTCTCTTGAACTCAGTCACACACTTAAAACTTGTTTCCTTAAGATCTCAATAAATGGCACCAGTCTCGGCTCTCGCCAAGTACAAGCTGGTTTTCTTGGGAGATCAATCAGTGGGCAAGACAAGCATCATCACTCGCTTCATGTATGACAAATTCGATAACACCTATCAGGTAATACTTTACAAATGAACCCAGATCACGAATGTTTTTGTATCATTTGATCATATACTTTGCTTTTATTTGTGACTCTGATTCATTTTTAAATACATTTACTATATTGTTTCTGGGTTTTCTTCTCTTGGGTTGATTTGTGCTGTTCCCTTATTTTCTACTATATATTGATATGCCGTTTGTTTGGTTTCCTTGAAAACTCACTGATCGAAAGCTGAAACAGAATTTGGGTTTTTGTTAGTGTGTCTAGTAGTTCATGTATCAAAAAAATGATATGTATATTTGCCCAACATAGCTTTGGAACCAATTGTTTGAGATATGGTTGAGGCAGCATCACCAGTTAGTAATATAAAAAAAAAGGGCACAAGGTCATACATGCATTTCGAATCCCAATTGTTAGAGATATAGTGGTTTAATTGGATTATTGTAAATCGGAAATCACTCGCATTGCTTTTTTGTCCAACGGAATAATGAAATGTTGAAAGGAGGATTTGAAGACTTTGTATTTGCAGCTTGAAGCGGTTGATCCATGTGCTTGTAATGTTATGTTGACAGACAAGGTGTGTATCATGTTACGGCTGCTGAGACAGTTTCAGGATGCATGAGTGATAAGAGGTGGTGGAAATTTAAAATGTGAATGAATTTTTGATAATGTAAGAATGATTTCTGACCAAAGGCAGGGGTAAACTGTAGTAGCGTGTAACTAAGAGTTTGGGTTTCACCAATAATGTAATGACATGGTCATGGTAAATGAGCTACAAGGGACTGCACACGTTGAAGAATGTGGACTAGACTTGCTAAAGACCGGTTTGATGTCTTATGGCTTATTTGACTTGTTGATGGTATGAAACTATATTAGATGACTTAATGCTAGTTGTGGAATTTCTTAAGTGTGACCTGAAGCCAAAGGTTTGAAGCTTAACATTTGAAGCTTAACACATACCACCCTCAGCCACCTACTGACCTGAATGCGCTCACATATTTTGTTTTTGAAATCAAATTTATTGGCGTTGAATATATCTAGACAGTACATATATACTCCTCCTAAGCCAAACTATAATTGCAGATATATGTTCTCTTATCTTGGTCAAGTGTTACTCGTTAGAACAGTAGTTGAAAATCTCCCCCTTTAAGACACAACATCTATGGAAAGTACAAAATGATGGTCATGGTGTCAATTAGAAATTTTGTAATAAACACCATCATCAACTGTTATCATAACGAAAATCTTTCTTTATGTACTCCAAACTCCTTATTGTGTTTCAGTATGATTCTCCGTTGTTGTTAGTCAGAGGAATATGAAACATTAAGATGTTTCTTTGTCAACAGGTAAAATCTCTGGAAAAATGTATTATATATATCTAGCACCACGACAGCCCCTTCATGTGCCTTATATACATGCATTTCCACATTTTCTTAGAAAATCACGTGACTATTTCTTGAAGTAGTTCTTCCAAATATATTTTATAGGTTGCTTTTCTGGCAGATGATTTCCTGAGACTCTCTCATGTCTTCCCTTAAGATTATTTAATAACTAGATTTTCTCAGTTTTATAATATACATTTCCTTTTTGCACTTTTCCCCCATTATCTTCTATTATAAACAATTTCTTTTTCTTAACAATTTCTATCGTCTCCAATTTTTATGTTATTGTTAATTATTATAGGGTGGGGCTCTTACTGAGTTTAATATGAGTCATTTCTCAGACTTTTGATATGATATTAAGTCGTGCTGTCTTTAACTTATCTTTATATTTTTAATGTTCATCAGGCTACGATTGGTATTGATTTCCTGTCAAAAACTATGTACCTTGAAGATCGAACTGTTCGTCTGCAGTTGTGGTAAGATTTAATCTTGACTTCTTTGTATCTCCAAGTCTATTTTCTTTGGGTCCATAGATATTTATGATGGATAATCTAGAGCTCTTTTATTTCAACTTTCAAGCCTTAATTTGACTTAGCTCTATAAATTCTCTTTAATACGTCAAATGAGGATAAAAAGAAGGTAGGGCAAGTTGTCTTATTGCTTATTGAACTAAACCTGTTTGTTTGCTTTGGATGTATGGGTGAGAGAAATGGCAAAGCTTTTGCAGTGGTGTAATGTTCAATCATGGAGCTAAAAGATAGATTCCTTGGGATTCGTTTTCTTTGATTTTTCTACTTAAATATGTTTTATTTTATTTTTTTAAAATTATGTTTTCTTTTATGTGTTTTCTATATACTTTCCTTATATCAGTATGTGTCTCTTTTTGGCTTTCTTTTGTTCAAAAAAATTATAAAAAATGAAAAATAAAACAATAAAGGAAAAATCTATATCTTAAATGGAGGTCCAACGCCTGCATTATTTGCTTAGGTCACCATATGCAATAGTTCCGACAAAATGACTGATGATCTTTTAGCTCTCCTTGGCTCATTATATTTGGAAGCAATTGTGAGTTTGGCAAATTCCAAACATGAGATACTGAAGGTCTACCTAAATTTTGGCCAATTCTTTTTCTACTTATTGCTGCTTGATGCCTTAAAGTTAAATTTGATGGATACTGGGGGAGAGCTACGCAGTTAAGGTATTTATCAGAGTGGCACTAACTTCATTGTGTCCACTTATACTATCTCTTTTGGGTGGGTTCTGATATGAAAACTTAGAATTTGGTGTTTTTATTTGAAGAAAAATGGGAAGGCTGGACCTGTCTGCGCTTTCCTTCCTACCCCATTTTATTTTCAATAGTAAATTCTACTTTAGTGACTTCTGTGATGAATTAGGTTTCATGATCATCCAACCAGGTTTCTCCACTGTCAATGAGTGCTACCCTTGAGTCTGTTTTCTATAGTTTTGCAATTTTCTTCCTCTAGATTGAGTTACTATCACTTCCTTTCTTAAACAAGTAATATGTTTTCTTGATGTCTTTCCTCAGTCTGATAATTGTCATTGTTTCCATACGGAGCTATTCTCCTCTGTATGCACATCAGTCAACTTAAGTTTCTAATAAAAACAATTAATTAAGCAATATTTGGAAGATGGTTTAGGTGATTGAGGTCAAGGTAATATTGACGGTATGGTAGAGAACTTCAATCTACAACTTGTGTGCTGCAAAAAGCAAGTCAATGATCATATGCTTAAGCACTAAACATGAAGTAAGTGTTGAAATCAGACACAAAACTTTGTGTTGAATATAAGTGCATGGCTATAATTTGGGAAAATTCCAAAAATTGTGCTCTTTTTTCTGCCACTTTTGTATTTTTCCTTAAAATGGTCCTTAAATATTTTTGTAAGTACTAAGAAGGTCCCTAAACAAATGGGACATTGATTCAGATTAATTGAGCTAGGGGTATGAGTTTTAATTAATTAAAGTGTGACACATGTACTGTATAAGTGTATATAAACAAAACTTTATTAAACCGAAGTTAATCAAATTAAACCTAAGTTAGGAATAGAAGTCCTCAAACCACTCCAAGTTAGAACAAACTAAACATTTGTCGTGCATCACATTTCAAATGGTGATATTGCCAATTAAAAACTAATGTTTTCTACTCGCCCCCTATATTTAGGAAGCTCAAGTAACGATGTTATTATAAGCGTTCACTAGTGGAGCTGTAGACAACAATGGTAATGTGTGAAGTGTGATGCATTGTTAAGGTTCAAGCTTTGACAATTAAGTGACTTTAATGGTTTTGTTTTTGGGATGGGTTTTCTCTGATATGAGTTTAGGTTTAGTTTGGTATTATCGTAGGTTTTAAAATAATCACGGTTTCTTGTGTTGAATGAATAATCTACTATAAAGTTATCAGGCAACTGTTTGGATGATTTTACTCTTAAAACTGTAGTGAGACTGATAAACAGTATTTATGAGTTTTGTGAGTTTCATTGTTCATTGCTCTGAATTTATATATAATGACTAAAGTAGATATGAAATTGAAATGCTTTAATTTCTACTTGGCATTCAAATCAAACTAATATTTAATTCAAAATATTTGAAGTTTAATTAAATAATTTTGTTTAACTTGAAATAAGAATAAATAAATCACTATCTAAAGTTATATGTTTATAATTATCTTAAAATATAAAGATACAATTTATTAATCATACATATGAATGTAATATTAAGAATAGTGTGAATAATCCTCATGTTCTTAGTTGTTTTAATATGATGAATTTGAAAGCAATGACCATTAAAAGCATAACTAATTTTTATAAATAAACTATATGAATGAATGAAATTTTTTTTAATTACATGGTGAAATTCTTATGTGTGTGTGTGTGTGTGTTTTATTTTTCCTTCCATTTATCTACTTTTTGGTTTTTTCTTTCTTTCTTTTTTTAAATTATTCAATAATTAAATTTTAAACGAAATAAAACTTGAAAAATATAAATGAAAAGCAAAAAAACAAAAAGGAAAAATGAAGCTGTCGATAGGGGTGCCTGAAAATGGTAATCGATGGCAACAATTGCTGGCTTATGTTGTTAATGGAGCTGGTCAGTGATGAATGAAATTGTAGATTTATATAAAATAAAGTGGGATAGAAGTGATTTTATGTTAATTAATGAGGATAAATTTTGGTTATTTAAAAGATTCATTAAATCTCATGTCATATTTTGAAATAATCCTTTTACAAAAGTAACCCTCGTCTACTTATTATAATTGCTGCCAAATCAGTGTATATTATCAAATCATCACTTTTTGAAAGCTTTATCAAACATATTTTTTATAACAAGTTGTTAAATAAGTTGATTCTGATTTCTGGAAAGCAATACTAAATGAGAACTTAATCCAAACTAAAGTTAATTTGAATTTATTTATTTTTGGTACATATGTTGCATTTTAGTCGGTCATAGATTAGATCAATATATCAGTGTATGTCTTAGTTTCTTTTCCTACCATTAATACAATTGCATGTCAAGCTTAGCTATTTTGAATCAATGTTGATTTGTTTTGAGGGATCTTTTTGAATTTCTTTAAATTGTTAGGAACCATTTTTATAAAAAATTGACACCAAAAGTGATATCTTGTGAAAACATTGAGACAAGTTTGGAAATTGTCCCCTATATTTGGATCATAGATTAGAATTCAATTGGGTTTAGCTTATTTATGAAATAATGATTAAATGATTTTGTATACGGTCAATGTTGGTTCCTTAACATTCATGACAACGGTTATGCAATTATATGCATAATATTTTTCTATAGTTTGGTTTTAAATTATGATACTCAAGATACGTTCAAATTGTAGAAAGGTCCCTTGTCTTCAGAATATTGATCTTATGTTGTTCTATATGGTTACAGGGATACTGCTGGACAGGAAAGGTTTAGAAGTCTCATTCCAAGCTACATTAGAGATTCCTCTGTTGCTGTCGTTGTGTATGATGTTGCAAGTATGTAATTTTTTATTTTATTCACTTGAAAATTTGTCAATTATCATTGATTTCTGCTTGACTGGCTCCCATTTCAAAATGATTAGATGATTGATATAATGATACTCTGAAGGTTGCAAAGTTATTCTCTCATCAGCTTGTTGTCATCATGCTTCATTTTCTGATGGAAGCTTTCTGACAATTTTTTGGCTTCTATGGTTTAGGCAGGCAATCTTTCTTAAACACTGCAAATTGGATTGAAGAAGTTCGTACTGAGAGGGGCAGTGATGTCATAATTGTCCTGGTTGGGAACAAAACTGATCTCGTGGAGAAAAGGTATGTGTTAGTCAACAAATGATGATTTAAATTGTAGTTGACTGGCTTATTTGTTTTGCATTTCTGTGACTATGAAGACTTGTTTTGCTCTTTCTTCATGACATAATAGAATTAGTATACTTTTGCACATTTGGATCTAATGAACAAAGCAAAAGTGTTCCTCTAGGGTTAATTGCATAAGATAGTTTCCCCAAGGAAGAATGGCCGTAGATAGGGTGATGACTTTTATCTTTATCCTGTATTGATGCTGTGTAACTTTGTGGGCGTTTTCTCCTAAGAAGTTCAAAAGAGCAAGGAAAGTGAATAAAAATTAGGAATAGCAAGCATTTGAATTCAGATTTCATAATTTGTTTTCGGTTAGTAAAACCATTCTGATGTTATGGTGCTTTTATAAACTGTATGGAACTGGCACCCTTTTCCTTCATTGAACACCCAGCAAAACTTCTTTTCTTTTCCTTATCCATTCCATTTTGGTTATTAATTATCTTTGGGCAATTGTGCTATTTGACTTGAGCTTAATGACAAAAGTCGATCATTAAAGCCTAGTGCAGTTTACATTGATTAAGGATTATATTGAAGTTCTTACTTCTTGCCTATTTTCCCTTTTCTTCTTTTGTGTTCTGCCTCTGACTCATGCTGACAAATGCATTTTTGTTTTATTAACTATATCTGATGGCCCTCTTGAATTTGTTCTGCTATTTTCGTTGAACTTCCTTGTTAATAGTTGTTATTCATCTCAAAAATGTAATTTAGCTATAATATCTTGTCTGTTCAAGCCTAAAAATCAAGGTGGAGCACTTACAAGTGTTACTCATACTAAATGCTATGCTTTACTTAAGAGTAATTTGGAGAATGAGTAGGCAAATGATTGTAAAAGGAATAGTTCTTTCTAGGTTATTTATCATTACTATAGATATTGTTTTAACCCAAACTCAATTGAATTTGTAGTTGGATTGTTGAGTTACAAGATTTGGATGTTCATTCATGTTTCTTGTCTCAAACTTATTGTTTATTCCTTAACAGTTTAATGAACTATTAATTAATCTGTAATAGTGTCAAGATAGAGATAAATTATTATCCATTATGGACACCTTTTAATAATATTTTGGAGTTTTTTTTTCCTTTTAGTGAATCCCTAACATTCTAAATTAACTGATTTTTTATCTCTTAGGGGCTGTTTGTTTTTTCCCTAAAAAGTCTTATTTGCACTTAAATTTTACTTTAAGTCATTTTAGTTGGTTTATTTTTTTTCACTTAAAATAAGGTCTTATTAAATAATCGCTTAAATCTTAGTGAATTTGGGATGTTAAATATTTGCTAAAAGACAAAAACCGTAAAAAATCTGTCCCATCTAGATTATTTATATTTGAAATTTGATCCTCATCTGTTCTCTTTCTGGTGAAACGGACTTTGAGTACTTTTCTTTTTTCTGTAAATTAGTTTAAAATTTGTTCTGCCTTAAATTTTTTATTCATGTAACTGTTATGTGGATGATTTCGCAGGCAAGTTTCAATTGAGGAAGGAGAAGCCAAATCTCGGGAGCTTAATGTCATGTTCATTGAAACCAGTGCCAAAGCTGGTTTCAATATAAAGGTATACCTGCTTTGAACATTCCTTGGATGACTTCGTCCCTTGTTATATTTACTTAGGGCAACACTGCAGGCAATTCTAATATGATTCCAATTGTCTTTAATTATCTGAATCTAGATCTATGATGCAGTCCTCAAGCAGTCTGATAGATTGGATGCTTATGGTCCAGTGCAACTGTTAGCCCTTTGTTTCTGAAATTTTCGTCCTTTGAAATAAATATATTTTGGATGTCTGTTTGCCACTTCAGTATTTCTTTATGCAGCTAACTTATTTACTTTCATTGAGTACGAAATAATTCTCTTTATTTGGGGTGCTTTCTTGTAAAAGTGTTATGTTTAGTCTCAGAGTAAATTGAATAGAGTCCACTACCACTAAGCCAATAAGCTGATACTATTGTTGGGGGTTTTCTTGTAATGATTTTGATATTTTTTCGCAAAATGACCAGATAGAGTCCCAAGTCCAGTGCCTTTGATCTGTTGACATAGTCATGATTGTATCTATCTAATTGGTAATTGTTGTGCAGCCTCTGCTTCAAAAAATTGCTATGGTTATCAATCTATTTTTCTGTATTTACTGTTAACTGGTAATTGTTGTGCAGCCTCTGTTCCGAAAAATTGCTGCGGCATTACCAGGAATGGAAACACTTTCTTCAACGAAGCAAGAGGACATGGTTGATGTGAATTTGAGGTCTACGACTGGAAATGCATCACAGTCCCAACCTGAGTCAGGTGGATGCTCTTGTTGATTCAGTCTTGCATTGGACATATTGGATACCTGCACTCGATCTCATGCAATTTGGATTCTTCCAACTCGTTTCACCCCATATCTGTAAAGGTTACTATAGATTTGTATTTGCTGTTTTCTTCTTATTTCCCATTACACCATTTTAAAGTATTTGCTGAAAGAGTATAATATTTACCACTTGCTTGAGAAACTCTCTTGGAAGCACAAAGTGGCTGAACTGCTTAAGGATTTGAAGTAGAAAGGCATGGAAAACCGGCATTGGTTATTTCGGCCATAGCTCATAAAAGTCATGGTAAATTTTCTAGCTTTTAATAGATTTTGATTATCTCTCTCAACAGTCAACTTCATTTTCACCCTTTCTCGTTGTGCTGTTTGTGTAGACAATATTTTTGGTTCTTGCTAAAGTGCTAAGATTCCAAGTAAAACTTTTCTTGTCTAACTATGCCTTTTCTTAAAGACTTTGTAGTTAGGTTAACCGTTTGAGCAACCTAATTTGTTGTGCTTTGATGAGTCATTTCTAGGCTCCGATTCAATAAATTGGCATTATTGTACCTTAAGTATTTAGATTTTTATTCTAAGAATTGGTCTTCAAAATTTGTGATAATTTAAATAAATATTCATATTGAAAGGTGAAAATCGTTTTTAATCCAAAAAAATTTGAAAATTGTTTTTGACCCACCAAAACAAGTTATGTCCCTCGATTATTGAAATGCTCTTATCATGAGACGTGGTCCATGTTTTATGGAAATTCATACCTCGTGGAAACTAATGTCTCATAGAAATCATCAGATAGGAAACTATGAGATGCGGATCACGTTTCATGATTTTCATGAGACATGGACCACATCTTATGGTAAGAGTATTTAAGTAATGGAGTGATGTAGTTTGTAATTGATTGGTCAAAATCATATTCATTTTTAAAATGGGTTAAAAATGATAATTTTTTTCCCTTACAAAATGGCTTTTTTTTTAATGTATCTTTCTAAATTTTGGTATTGAGATCTAGCAACTGCTTCATTTGAGACGTGTGGTGTGATTGAACCATAAATATACTGATGAAGCGAGGATATAATAGAGTGGCCACACTATTTGAACATTAATTTTATAGTTGTGAACTTTACTATTGAGAGTAAACTTTTTATATCATAATTATTGGCATTATTGTGCTTTAAGTATTTAGATATTATTCTAAGAATTGGCCTTCAAATTTATGATAATTTAAAAAAAAAAAATGTGTATATGTATATATATATTGAAAAGTGAAAATTTGTTTTAATCCAAAATATTTTGAAAATTGTTTTTGACTCGCCGCAATAATTAATTGTAAGTTATGTTTCTCAATTATTTAAATGTTCTTACTATAAGACGTGATCCATGTCTCATGGAAATCATGCGATAAGAAACCATGAGATGTGAATTATATTTCATGGTTTTCATAAGAAGTGGATCATGTCTCACAGTAACGGTATTTAAGTAATTAAGAGATATAGTTTGCAATTATTTGTTTTAGTGGACCAAAATCAAATTCACTTTTTACACTTGGTTAAAATTAATTTTTTATTTACAAAATGACCCCTTTTGAAAGCATCTCTCAAATTTTGGCAGTGAGGTCTAGCAACTGCTTCATGTGAGACGCGTGGTGCTATTGAACCATAAATATACTGACGAAGAGAGGACATAATAGAGTGGCCACGCTATTTGATTGATAATTTTACAGTTGTGAACTTTAATATTGAGAATAAATTTTTTATATCATAATTGTTACATTACCGTTAGAAATACATTTTTAGCAATAGGTACAATTATGTGTGTAGGAGTAGGAACACGAAGACCCTGTTTGGCACACTAAATTTGATTGAATTATTGTTTGGCACACTAAATTTGATTGAATTATTGTATGCTATAATGCTTATGGTCCAACAATTGGCATGGGTATTCAATCAAAATTTTGCCCAATCACATCTATGTAATTTTAACACATGTCATGTACGATTATCAAAGGGCAATGGCGAGCAACAATGACGAGACTCAACATGCGATGGAAATGTTTAGAGGTGAGTGACCGGTGACAAAAACGATGAAAGATGGAGATGATGTGTGAGGAGGAGCAGCAGTATATGAGATGAGAATACACGGCAAGTTGAAAGTTCAAAAATGTTTTAGTACTCTACTTCGGAAAGAAAAAAAAAAAAAATGTTTTAGTACTCTCAAGTGGAGTGGCTTAGTGAACACTCGTACCCAGCCTTGTTTCTTTTAAAGTGGATGACTGAGTTTGAGTGTTATCCCCACAAATGTGAGCAATTTTCTATAAAGTCCCACTAATATATGGATAATTTTTCTATTTGACGTGGATTACTCTCTTCCGCCTATTAAGAAACAAGGATCCAGACTGTACCTTAGAAGTCTATATTAGGAGGTTCTGATAGTTATAAAATGTACTTGCAATGTCAAAAAATGAAAAAATGTTTTAATTTTCTATACAAGCTCTAAATATATATTATAGTATGAAAGCTCAAAACATAGGTTTCAATTTGGATAATTTTGTCCCTAACTTTTTGATAAACTTTGATTTTTTAAACATAAATTGATTTATAATCTTATCATCTCTAAATTATTAAGAAATTCATTACATTAGTCCATGACGTTAGTCAACCGTTAATCAAACCCAACTGATAAAGGTATTTTCGTCTTTAGACAAACATACACCACGTGTCAATGCACAAAAGAAAAAATTGATAAATTACAATATATTTAAAAATAATAAAATAAATATATATTACTAAATGAGTAAAAATTAATAAAAAAATTCAAACAAATTAAAAAAATCTCAAAATAAAAATGAACAAAATATATTTAATAAAAAATGAACTAATTGAAAAATCTTCAAATTTTTTACGTTAATTTTTAAAAAGTTAAAAATAAAATTTTAAAAAAGGCAAAAGTAAGTTAATCTCTATCGTCTATCCAACGATGGATTGTAGAGAATTTTGTTTTCTAAAATAGCGAACATTATAGAATCTAGAGTTGGAATATCCAACTTAAATGGATAAATCCATTTGAGATGGATTGGCAATGGAGCTTGATGCTCCACTGCTAATGGAGCATGATGGAGCACTCAAAATGACATGGTTTTGAGTATATTTATCTATTGCAGAATATATGTTTTATTATTTGTAGGGTTTTGCTATTATGCACAATTTCTATTATTAATGGGACGACTAGCGATCATTAAATTTAAATTTAATGATTCACAAAAAAAAAATCATGATTTAGATTTTTTTTTTTTTTAAATTCTTCTTATGATATATCCTACATTGCTAAAGTTTGTGCTACACCCATACCCATTTCAGTTTGAAATTTTATATGCATACTCATTCACAAAGGGGTTGTATTCAGTCTAAAATTCATTAGAGTTTGAGTTTTTTTTTTTTTTTTTTTTTTTTTTTTTTTTTTTTTAATGACCAATTTTGGTGGCCTTCATGAATTCTATAGAATATATATATATTTTTTATTTTGTTAGAAATTTTTATGAAAAATAATGAAATCTATAGAGGAGGGGTGTATTTAATCTAAAATTTATTGAAATTTACAATATTCTAAATATTTGAGTGCTTTTAATCTAGATTTGCATGCATTTCATTGAAATTTAAGTGTATTCAATTTAGATTTCTAAGGAATTCAATTAGATTTAAATAATCCATTTAAATATATATCTATTCAATTCAAATTTGATGGAATATATTAAAATATAGATATATTAAAAAAATCATGAACTTTATAGATTTTCTTTAGGTGATGAAATTCATTGAACTTGGATGAATTTTTAAGTAAAATTTATGAACAAAAACGTTCGTAACTAACCTTCCCCTAATTAATAAAATTCACACCCATAAAAATTTAAGATTTCATGGGTGGCATTGTCCTCTTCCATCTCTCCATTTCAATGTTCTAAAAATTGGATTCGATGTTCGCCTAGGCACTAGGCGATCTCCGATTGTCTCGAGAACCCCCCCTAATCGGGGATTTTAGGCGGGTCTCCACGGCTATATGCCATCATGTGGCTTTCTTGATTGGTGTGAGCTTGTCTGACCAACGTTAATCGCCCTGAAAACCCCAATCGGGAGTTCTAGGTGGGTCTCCACCACTACACACCGTCATGTGCCTTTCCTGACTGGTGCAAGCCTCTTCGACCAATGTTGGTCGCTCGGTAATAGGGAGTTCTGGGTGTCTCTACGGCTATGTGCCATCATGTGCCTTTCTTGACCAATGCAAGCCCATCCGACCAAACCAGAGCCATTAAGAATCATATCAAAAGTATTAATCTGAATCGAAAACAATGACTTGATCCCTTTCGACTTTAGCTTCTCTCTCAACGACTTCGATATTCATCTTCTCCTTCTTCTTCAAATTGACCTACAAAGTGATATGGCAATAGGTGTAAAAGTAGGAAAGAAAGAGGAGGGAAAATATTATTAGGGTTTGTGGGTTTATAGTTTTGATGGCGGAGGGGTTCTAGCTGACATCAATTTCTTTGGATTTCTCTATTTAAGTTGTTATTATTTTAGTATCTAATTATCTTACATTAATACTCCTAAATTATTATGTAATGTGGGTGAAGTTACTATTATTTTAGGGATTTGACTATCTTATTGATTAGGTAAGGTTATTCATCAATAATAATTTTTAAATTGATTATAAGAATGGTTATAAAAAATATCCAAGGATTATTATTTTAATATTTAATGGAAAAATAGTATTTGTTTTTCTTATAGTTTGAATTAATATTCGAAATCGCCTTTATTGATTAGTAAATAAGGAAGATTTTGAATATTAATCCAAAGTGCATGGAAAAAGGGTTTAACTCATGTTTAATTATCTTTATCCAATTAGCAAGCTTCTACATTCGGTTCTTTTTTTTTTTCCTCAAAACTGTAAGCTCCTACCTTCTCGGAAAATGTCGGATCACGTTAAAATTCTGTGCAGTCCCATGACAAATCTTTTTAGGCAGTGTGGAGCTAGCGTCATACTGGTGTGTGGTGCCTTGTAGGATACTGCTTCGCTTAGATATTTTTGGTTCATAGACGTATGACCTACCATTATGTCATCTTGAAAGGTGGACATGACATTGTAGACATTTGTGGTACAACTACCATTATTTTATTTTGAAAGGTCGGCATAACATGACATGACAAAAAGCCAAGACCATGCTGCAAGTGCTTTTGCCAAAAACAAAAAAAAACTACAAGTCCTATTTATGGGTTAATTCTCTTCTTTAAAGGTGACACTGTGATAAACTCAAGTGATCGATCATGAAGGACACAATTGTTCTGTATCCTTCTCCAGAAAGAAGCCACCTTGTTTCCATGATAGAACTCGCTAAACTCATCTTAACTCACCACCCTTCCTTCATCATCATCATCATCATAATCACTTAACCGCCTTTTCAAGCTGGTTCCACCTCTAAATATGTCGAGAGTGTCTCCACCACCATCCCCTCCATCATTTTCCACCATCTTCCCACCATTTCCACCATCACCTGTTAGGGTTTGTGTCTTAAGAGCTTTTAATTTATGAACGTTTAAATAAATAATAAATAAAGTATACTTATTTTATTCAATTTATATGCATTTGTAAAAATTTGCTTTATACGAATATCATAAAACATCATTGATTACTGATGTAATCTCAAACTAAGTATATAAGTGTTATATAAAAAAATGATTTAGTTTGAGATAAGTAATTTAAATAGTTCGTAAAAAACAAACGAAATTGACTATTTTGTTTATGATAAATTTACAATTGTGGTCAATTTTATATTTGATACGATAGTTTTATTTGAGATTGTTCATATGGTGACATAAAAATGGAAGTACCTTATATAATAAAGATAATATAACACTGGACAACGATAAATATAAGTCTCTAACTAATATCCATTAAACTTAGAGATTCATATTTATCAATCGGATGATCATATATGAATTGATATTAATCTTGAGTGTATTATAGACTCCTGCTTGTTAAGTTATATCCTTTGATTTACATGAGTGAGATTGATATAGATGTCCAGTTAATAATTTCGTACTTTTGGGGTATAATTTAGTAAGTAGTTGGGAACATTCTAGTAACATACAAATTCTTAATAACTTAGATTATCTTCTTAACTGTTAATAATCTAAGACGATGACTAGGAATATTAAAATAGAAAACCCTTATCCTAAAATAGTGAGTGGGAGAGTGATATATTACAATATATCCCGTGGTTTCCATCATTAGTTCAATACCGTGAGACTTAAATGACACCTCGAGACGGCTTGGTTATCGTCCCCCTACGGATAGTGTCCAAATAGGTTGATCAAGGTTGACTTCTTAACAGATAGGATTCTTAGATGTATCTTGAGATTAACCTACCTTACAACGGTAATTCTTGAGTTAAGTCTATGAAATCCGAAATGATGGATTATACTTATAAAGGAAATAATTGATTGTTAATTATCTTCCTGACCGAAAAATGATAGTCAAATAATATAAGAATAAGAGTTATTTTGTTATATTATTTGATTGAGAATGTCTCAATCTAACATACAAATATTTGACCTACTCTGCGAAGACACTTATTTGTGACATGTTAGACTATCATGGTATAATAATTATTTTCTAAGGTATTTTTTAATTAATTATTCGTGTATCATGCATCACATTTAATTTTATGTCAAACTTATGATATTATATAAATGCAATTTTGAATAAAATATTTTATTATTATTTAATTCAGCAATATTGTCTCCTTTAATGTTTATACTTGCCAATGATAAATTAAACAAGGATAACTATGTTAAATAATTTTGAATGCCATTTTGGTCTATCAGGATCTAAATTTTATCCTGATGGAAGAGTGCTTTCTTGAGCCTAACCAAGTAAGCATGATACTGGAGATTTTTTCAAAGAGTTTCAATTAGTTCAAAGCAATTATGTTATGTACAAATTCACCATGTATGTTGACACCTAGGATGTCATGTCAGTTAGAGTAGTAGGAGAAGTTCGACTTCTATTTTGTAATAGTTGTTTTATTGTTTTAAATAATGTTTTAGTAGAAATATGATTTTTGTTTCTAAACTCATGAAACAATAATATTCAATTTCTTTTATAATAAATCAGTTATTATTTCTAGAAATAATTTGAATAGTTGTTTATAAGTATTAGAAAACAATTTATATGAGTTGAAATAACTCATAATTGATTAAAGCTGAAATGTTTAAGGTTTAAGAACCTAAAACAAAACGATAAAAGATTTCTCCTAATGATGATACCTATTTTTGGCATCTAAGATTTGGACATTGTAACCTTGACAGAATAGACAGGCTTGTAAAAAGCGAACTTTTAAGCAAGATAAAGATTGACTCTTTATCTGTTTGTGAGTCATGTTAAGAAGGTAAAATGACCAAAAGACCTTTTTTATTGAAAAAAAGGTTTAGAGCTAAGGAATCACTACAGTTTATATATTTAGATGACTACGATCCTATGAATGTTAAAGTTAAAGGCGATTATGAATATTTTGTCACCTTTATTGATGTATGTTTACCTAATGCAATGGAAGTCAAGCTGAAGTTGAAAACCAATTAGGTAAATGGTTGAAAGTTTACGATTGGATCGTAGAGGTGAGTATCTCAATATGTAGTTTAAGGATTACTTGATTAAGAATAAGATTCTATATCAACTCACAACTCATAAAACACCTCAACAAAATGATGTTGTAGAGAGAAGAAATCGAACCTTATAGAACATGATGAGATCTATGATTAATTTCTCATTATCACTTAGTTTTTTCTAAAGAAATACATTGCAAACTACCATGTATATCCTAAACGTAGTACCTTCCATGTCTGTTCCTAAGACATCTTTAGAGTTGTGGAATGGTCACAAAACTAGTTTGTGACATTTTCACATATGGATTGTCCAACACATGTATTGAAGAATGAGACTCGGAAGAACTAAAACCACATTCATAGGTGTGCCTATTTGGAGGTTACACCAGAGAAACTAGAAGCATATTTTTTTATAATCTTCAAGAAGATAAAGTGTTTGTATTAACAAATGCTACATTTTTTGAAGATAATTATAAAAAAGATCACAAAACTTGATGTTAACAGGATGATGATTCTAGTAACATACAAATTCCTAATAGTATATGAATAGTAACATACACTATTAGGAATGTGTATAAAGAATATTGTAATTGGACTGTCCAATTACGTTTGTTACGTTGGTAACAAAATAAGTGTTCACTTAATTTTTTGAATAATATTGATTATTCAAAATTATTTAATAATTAATTAGTTAATTATTCATTATGAATTAATAATTAGTTAATTAATTTTATAAGATGTTTTGAATTCGATTTTCAATAATGACTCTGAGTTAAATTAATTATGAATTAATTTATTTGAGATTACAAATTCGATTCCAAAATAGAATATGAATTAATTTTGAATTAATTATGTTATATGAGGTAAAAGTTTAATTTTAATAAACATGAATTCAATGTTAATTTTGATTAATGAAGCCCTAATTAATAAGTAGCCTCACAGTGTTTCTCTATTTTCCTACACTCGTCATACATAAGCAGAGTTCAAAAGAAGTGGGCAACGAGCTTATCGACACCCCTGCCTGGCAAGTTCCCATTCCAACCAAAGACATGCCATCTCTCATGCGGAATCCTACTAAACAAGTTTGTAAATACTTCCTAGATACTGCAATTCAAATGACCCAGTGTTCTGGAATCATATTAAATGTAGTTGACTCACTTGAAAAGAGAGCTCTCAACACCATAATGGACGGTCTATGCACACAGGAGGGCCAGCTCTATTTATATAAATAACTTAGGACCACTTCTAGTGTCCCGTGATGGAAAATCAAGTGGTGAAGATAATCACGAGTGCATGAATTAACTTGACTCTTGTTGACGTTCGGAAACAGTCAATTCAGAGATTTCAGGGCCCAGACTACGAACGTGGTAATAAATGATATTAGTTATAGTAAATGTGTAGTAAATGAAGTTTAAGGTTGGTGAACTCTAATGAAAGTGAAGGAATGTTGATCGTGGTAGTTGGATGATAGTAATGAAACCGTTAATAAAGAAGGGAGAGGGAAGAATGAATGCTAACTCAAGGATTTTTAAGTGGTTTGGCAACTGCGCCTACGTCCACGGGTCACTCTAAGTTAATTCCGGTAGAGTGACGGTATACTAATGTGTTTAAGTTCTTGATACAGCAAAAATCTCCCCTATTTATAGAGGAGGGAGCGATACAAAAGAGAGATACAAAAAGTGTTATTTATGTTATAAATGATGCTTATTTCAACTAATCCTGACACAAACCATGCTGCATTTATTGCAAAAGTAATGATTGTTCCTCTCATGTACACGCTGCATTGAATGCATCAGGAGAAGTCTTCTCTTTATTAAATACATAACTGTCACATTAAATGCTCCTTGGTATTTATGTAAGTGATGCAGATGAGAAATCTAGGAATTAGGCAGAACTGATGGCTTGCTGTACAAGGCACCATCTGGCGCGAGCTTTTTGACTCGGTGGAATGTGCGAGCTCAATAGGTGTTGGAGCGAACTGAGAGCATGACCAGACCGTTTCAAAAGTACGCGATCTCGTAGTCCTGCGAGCTCAGCGAGCTCGTCGTGACGATCGGAGGATTGGGTCTTCTGGATCTCTTGCTTCTGTTCGTACTTATTGGGCCTGTATCGGCCTATTTGCCCAGGTTGAGAAAACGAACATAACAACTCTCAACCAAAATCAAGTGTTTTGTTTTTGAGATTTGGTGGCCAAGGAAAGTTGTCGGCTAAGCAGCTGAGAGAAATGGCTATAGGGTTAGAGACAAGTGGTGTCAATTTCTTGTGGGTGGTGAGACCCCTGGAAGACGCAACTAATGATGCGAGCTGGGAATCGTTTTTTCCAGATGGGTTCTTGAAGAGAACCAAAAATAGAGGATATGTTGTCGAATCATGGGTACCACAAGTTGCAGTACTGAGTCATGAGTGGGTTGGTGGATTTGTGACTCACTGTGGGTGGAATTTGATTGTGAAAGCAGTGCATGCTGATGTGCCTATGTTGGCTCGACCTCTTTATGCTGAGCAAAGTTTGAATAAGGTGGTTTTGGTTGAGGAATGGAAGGTGGCTTTGCCGTTGGTGCCGGCAGAAGAAGACGGGGTTGTAACTGCAGTTGAGTTGAAGAAGCGAATCAGTGAATTGATATACTCAGAAAAAAGAAAAATGATCAAAGAATGAGTCATGGTGCTAAGAGAAGTGATTTTGACGACATACAAGGAGGATGGTCCCTCTCGCATTGCGTTGGTTAACTTTGTTAGGTCTATTCAAAGACAATCAGCTGTTAATTTATTGATTTTTTTTTTTTTATTTTTTATTGATTAGATGCATAACTAAGTGTGGAATGTATAATAACATTGTATTATGTCGTTTGATAGGTGGCGCCATTAATATAGGCGCCAATTATCCCTTACCAATGGTAAGGTTAGACATTTGGATAAGTCAATAAATGATATATTCTCTACCTTATATTTGAGTTACCTCTCCACCCTTGTGTGACCTTCTCCCCCATATTTATGTGAGCAGATCCTTTCAAGCTTGGATGACCTTATGTCAATCGCTCTCCAAGTAGGCAGCTCAACAAAACTTAATGAGAAGCTTCGAGAGTGGATAACCTAACCGATCTCGTCAAATGGAAAGCCTCCGAAGGTGGGTAACCCGTTTGATGGATAGCTCCACAAGTAAGTAGTTCCAAGACAGTGGGATCAGTAGCAAGGAAAACTTCTAGAGTGGATAACTCTGTGCAAGTTGCTTGAAGAGTGAATAGCTAGTCAAAACCTATCTAAAGGGGACTCTGCAAGTGGGTACCCTTGCCAACAAATAAGCTCCACAAGTGGGTAACATGGATAACAAGTCACCCTACAAGTTAGCAGCTGTGCTAATGGGCATGGTAAATCAGGCAAGAAGATCGCAAAGTGAATTGCTTGATTTACGATCAGGTAGATCGCAAACTAAAGAAAGACAACTACGAGAAGCCAAGCTATGAAAAACGACAATCGGATTGTCACAACCAAGTTGATATGGATGGTTTGTTGTGACCAAATTAAACTATATATATTTATATATATATATGCAAATTATCACAGGAATTATGGGTATTCATTATATTTGTTTAAAGATATAAAAATTTTAAAAGCTCCATTAGAGAGTAGGTTTTGTGTAAAATTTCCTAAAACAATGAGGGAAGAGGGGGGTGGGGTTAAATAGCTCATAGGCGAGCTAAGAAAAATATACATTAGTGAAAATATTGAAATAGGAATAAAAGTCAGCAAGCATCTTCAGGGATCTGGAAGGTGTTGTGAGTATTTTTAGGACTGCATAAATAGACTGGTAAAGACCCAAGGAACTGATACAATGGATTGACCTAGTATACGAAGGCCTAGCTCGCTAATACACAGCTCGCAGAAACGAACTCTCAGATCGCTGTTTCAATTCTTAGGTCTTTGGTTAACTACGGTCAAAACTGCCTTATGATTAATTCTAGGTCGCCTATAGCAAGGTTCAGCTCGTAGTTCGAAATGCTCATTAAAGGAATTTTTTTCATAATAGCAACAGTCTAAATTAAGGAAGAGTCAACTACCAGAATTGAAAGTAAAATCAAACTCTTATGTCAATGAAATCTATCCTTAATATGGTGGACACTAGCTTTGGAAGTATAATTAATGTAAAATTCTTTCCTATTTTATTTATACTCAAACTGTAACACATCACATTAGAAATAGGGTTTGAAAGTTCATTGAAACAACATAGAATGAACAATAATCAATAAGATATTATAACTCTACCAAAACAACCAGAGGAACAGTCATGCACGTAGGTATCTTTTTGGGTCAAATCACGTAAAAAATTCCTTTGCATTCATTTTTTTCCTCTTCTCTTTTTCCTGTTTTTGTCTTAATTTTACCTTATTTGCAGTATTTGGTCAAAAACTTGAGTCGACCGAAATCAGACGTTGATAGAAGAAAACAAAGGGAGGTCAGCCATTGGCTCATAAAAACCTCGAAGATACAAGACCAACATTGTTCTCGAGGAGCTCAATAATCCCAGGAAGGTTAAAATCATAGAGCAAGATGGTAAGAACTATTAGAGCTGCTGCTCAAAATGCTCTCATGTCAGTCATCGAGCTTGAAAGATGGCCGCTCTCCAATAGCCCACCTTAGCCTTAAAACCCTTGATGAGTTAGTCAATGTCACCACCGAGAAAGAAGAAGTCAATATCCTCTCTCTTAAGCCAGATGGTATAGAGCATATCTTAGTGGACCTTATACTCGATCTACTCCCATTCCTGCTGCCTCTTCTTGACTAGAAAGGCAACCTTCCCTGTAGCAAGAGCTACTTCCACCTTGGAGTTCGTGAGCTTCTTCTACGGGATGATGGTATCAGTCTGCTTGTCTTTGCACTTCCTCTTGTACAACTCCAGAGACTTTTCCAAACGCCTCTTTTAATCGTTGGCCTATTTTCACTCTTGCTCCCACCATTGCTTTAGCTTTCTCACTTGCTTCATCTAGAAGGCCTCCATGTGCTTGGCGTCATCCAGCTTCCCGGCAATCTTCTCCTCTCCTCTCTGTTAGGTGACTCCGTTAGCTGCCGATCGAACTTCTCCCATAGCTATATTTAGGCATTGTCTACTCTAAAATACTCCTTGTAAGCCTTCATAAGCAAGAGAGCGAGCTGCATGTAAACAAAAAAGTGTAACATATACTTAAAAACATACGTACACACATGCGTGCGCGCACAGACAAACACACACACATACATACACCGTTATCTGGTGTTCAAAGTTCTGAGTCTCCCTTTTCCGGTGCTCTATGGCTATGCTGACCGTCCATTGGAGCAGATCAAGTAGTGATCTCCTCATCTCCTTCTTCTCTTCTTCTTTCTCTCCCTCACAGAATTGGTGTTGGTGTGGGTTGGTTGTTGGGTTGGTGTTCGACGTTTGGGTCTCACAGATCTTGCGGTGTTTGGTGAGTTTGAGTGGTGGGAAGTGTTGTCGCCAAGGTGCATATAAGCTTTTGAATTTAGTGGGTTTGATTTGATTGGTGAAATAGGGTGGGTTTGGGAGGTGGCAAGTGATTAGATTTTGGTTTTTTGGTTCCATTGTCCGTCGGTCAGATTTTGGTTTTTTACACGTTACGGGTCTGTGGGTATGGTGCGGCTGTAAAATTTGCTTACGGATATAGGTGGGGGTTTGGGCAAACCCATCCAAACTCGACCCGTTGGCATTCCCACTTTTAGACCTGAGTTTTATAGTTCTTTGCAACATTTAATAGTTTACATATCTAATGTCTATTAAATTTTTTCTGCAACATCCTATAGTTAACATATCTAATACCTATTAAACTTATTCCTCGGTGAGATGCTCTTCGGTATATGATTAAACTTAAAGGCCAACTCACAAAACAAAATAATATACGATTTCGGCGTTCCTTATTTAGCCTATTTTAAAACGATAAGTCCGTCAGCATTTGCAATCACGAAAACAATAAATCTAAGACAAGAAACAAAAAATTGAAGAGCGTAATTGGAGAGGTGCGCCAGGCCCAAGCAGTAGTGCAATGCAAGGGCGACGCTAGAGGACCCCAGTAGCAAGCTGCTGTTAAATGGGACCTCCCTCTAGAAAAATTAATGGATTTTGTTGAAAAATAATCCTTTTTGGATAACCCATTGCGCAATTACCCTTTTTATTTCAAATCTTTTTTGATGAACCATTTTTGGACAAAAATACCCTTGATTACATTCCTATTTACCACTAACCCATCAATCCCACTAACCCCTTCTCTCTTCAGAACTCTCATCTCTTTCTTCTTCTTCTTCTTCTTCTTCTTTCCTATTTTTTTTTCCTGAGTTGGTTCGCTCCTCCCTCTCTTCTTCTTCTTCTTCTTCTTCTTTCCTATTTTTTTTTCCTGAATCGCCGAACCCAGAACCAGAGACTGGTTCTGGGTTCACGACCCAGAACCAGACGGTTCTGATCGGCGACGCAACGAACTTGTCGCCGACCAGAACCACCATCTTTTTTTTTTTTTTTTTTTTTTTTTCTTTTTGTTTGTTTGTTTATTAATGTGATGATGATTTGATAATGTTGTTGTTGTTGTGGGAGATGATGATGTTGATGAACTAAATTGATGATGTTGATGAATTGTGGTTGATGATGTTGATGAATTGTGGGAGATTATGGATTTTGATATTGAAGGAATGGGAGGGGTATTTTTGTTCAAAAACTAATAAGAAGATCAGTTTTGATAATTCAGAAAACTAAAAGTGTAATTTTGTAATTTTAGAAAATATTTTTAAGGGCGCTTCTTGGGTAAGAAGCGCCCTATATAATAAATATTGTAATTACGAAATAACCCCAAAATTTTGTTTAATTACGAATTTTATCCTAAATTTTTAAAAAATAATAATAAGATCAATTTCATCCTAAAAATCTCAACCTAGAGATTGAGATTCCCAACCTAAAAGTTAGGATTGATAGGGAATCCCAACCTAAAGGTTAGGAATCTCAACCTCGAGGTTGGGATTCCCAACCTGAAAGTTAGAATTGATAGGGAATCCCAAACTTGAATAAACATCTAAGGTTGGGATTCTCAACCTAATCCCAACCTCAAGGTTGGGAATTCCAAACTTGACTAAACATCTAAGGTTGGGATTCTCAACCTTTAGGTTGGGATCCCAACTTGCAGGTTGGGATCCGAACCAAAAAGTTGAGAATCCCAACCTTGGATATTTGGGATTGATAAGGAATCCCAACCTTGAGGTTGAGAATCTCAACCCCGAGGTTGGGATTGATTGTACAAAATAACTTTTAAGGGCATTTTTGTCCATTCACGCTCTTTTTTGTACTATCAAAAATAAAAGGGTTAGTGTTGCAATCCACCTCCTCAAATGGGTTATTTTTGCAATTATTTCAAAATTAATTTAATATCATGTGAGGCAATGTCCCAAGCATCAGATATTAAACTGATGGGAACAGATACTACACTTGATCTTAGCCACAGTGGCCGAGAAAGGTATGACTTATGAGGTTGTCTACTAATTTCTATAGCCTTTTTAGTGTAGACTACCCAATTTCATATCCAACCGATGTGGGATTACTTTTAAAGGAGCAATCCAACTCTCTATATGTTAATGTGATTGGGTGTTCAAGAGATTTCATTTCATTTTCATCTACCAATGCCCTTTTCCCAGTCTTTGATGTTCACTTACCGGGTAAATTGAGATTTGTCATTTTGGACATATCCTTCCTATCAGATTCTGGCAAGGCCATGACCAGATAGTTCTTACTTTGCACTAGACAGAAATAGAAAATCTTGGCTTTGAAACAAAATAGTCTGCATTTTAGCAATATATTTATGCAAAATTTCGTATGGTTTTCTTTTTATAATTGGATAATGTCAAGTGCATCTAAAGGTACATGTGAATGAGAGGACTTCGAACTTTGACGATTTATAAATTTGAATTTGAGAGGAGACTGCAATGGTCTGAGATAATTGGGCGGCAAAACTTGGTAAACGACATGCGCCTATCCAGTCAAGTCAAGTTCATTAATTAATCTGTAATTCGATTTTTTAAATGGCAGCTGAACTTTATTCCAGTGTTCAATTTTCATTTCAACATTAATTCTACCGGTTCTACTACCTTACATTCTGATCCACACATCAAAGACAATTTCTTAATTGAATATATAGTTTACTTCAATTTCCATGAAAGATTGAGTTGCCTGTATGACACTGCTGTTATTCCATTATTGGTAAGCCTATCATTGTCTCGGCAACATAGGCTGTCTACGGAACCAATCTCCAACAGAAATTTGTCACTAAACATGCGTAATAGAACCGATGTTCATATTATAATTGAAGTCGGTAGCTGGCCAATATTGACCATCTTTAATCTGACCGATTTTACCGTGTCACTGGCACTAGAATGCTGTTTCTCTTATTTGACATTAGGCCCCAATTGGGCTGTATAGATGACTTGATGTGACACAGTTCCAAAACTAGTAAAACATAGCCAAGTGATCAAGTCAAACTTTGATCGTGACCAAAATAAAGTCAAGCTCTCTGCTAAGATTCAAGTTAGCTTTTTGATTTCTTCTATGGTTGGTATTACACTTAGCTGAATCTTTCATGGAGGCTGGTAGAGAGATGCAACAAAGCAGAGGTTAGTCACTCACCTAAGATGTGATTTATCATATCCAGTTTCAATATTTTTTAATATTACCGCAATTCATTTTGACTGTGTGGTTGATCACCAGTTAATCACAGAGAGCCAAACTCGCATAGAACCACCTCTGCAATTAACCAATGGCGCCTTCCAAAGCTAAAACATTACAAATGGTGGCTACGTGTGATGCTCTACATAGTCTTTATTCTTGCGGGCCAATCAACAGCGACTCTTCTAGGAAGATTGTACTACGACAAAGGTGGCAACAGCAAATGGATGGCAACATTTGTTCAATCAGCCGGCTTCCCAGTTCTACTTCCTCTTTTGTTCTTCTTCTCATTTTCCACCAAATCAGCAAACACAATCATCTCTCCCAAGCCAAAACTATACACTGTTGTTTCTCTGTACGTCGCATTTGGCCTACTCTTAACAGGCGACAACATGATGTACTCATACGGGCTCTTATACCTTCCTGTCTCTACATATTCTCTGCTCTGCGCAACTCAGTTGGCCTTTAATGCAGTCTTCTCCTTCTTTATCAATTCACAAAAGTTCACTTCTCTTATACTCAACTCATTAGTCCTTCTAACCATCTCTGCCTCCCTTCTAGCAGTCAATGCAGACTCTGAAAGCACCTCAGGCATTGGTAGAGGAAAGTATGTAATCGGATTCTTATGCACGCTAGGCGCTTCCGCGACATACTCATTATATCTTTCCCTAGTGCAGCTCTCCTTTGAGAAGGTTATTAAAAGAGAGACATTCTCTGCTGTTCTGGATATGCAAATATATCCATCATTTGTTGCAACGTGTGGCTGTGTAGTGGGACTATTTGCTAGTGGAGAATGGAAAGATTTGTCGAAAGAGATGAAAAATTATGAAGAGGGAAGAGTATCATATTTAATGACTCAGATTTGGACGGCCATAACATGGCAAATTTCATCAGTGGGCTTGTTGGGGTTGATTTTGGAGGTGTCTTCTCTCTTCTCGAATGTGATCAGTACCTTGGCATTGCCTGTTGTTCCAATTCTTGCTGTGATATTTTTCCATGATAAGATGGATGGGGTGAAAGTGATAGCCATGCTGTTGGCAATATGGGGCTTTCTTTCCTACATCTACCAACATTATTTGGATGACTGTACATCCAAGAAAAATGAAAGCAAGTCCAATGAGGTTTCTTGTGCTAGTATTGAGATTTGTTAACAGTTTGAACCTGGTGATTTTTCATTTTAAAGTTATGAAATTCAGTTGAAAAATTGCTTGGTTGTATAAGTGTTTTTGAGTGTTGCATTTCTAATTGAAAAAGTTTCCTTATCCAAGGACTGCATGTTCATAGCCAATCTTTTCTTTCTCCCCTCTATTTACAAAATTCTAGCCTTGTTTTAAGTTCATGAATATAATACTTGTTCTGTGTCTTAACTTATGTAAGCAGGGTTGTCAAAACAAAAGTGTTGTCCCTAAAAATTTCACCTATGCCTTTGGTCCAAGAAGACCCAATAAGGAGCCCAAAAAACCCAAAAGCCCAAAGGAGTAACGTCATTGCAATGCCCATAAGACAACGCCACGTTAGCAAGGAACGCACAAGGCCCGTTGCTCCAAGTAACAAGAAGCAAGAGTAGCTCGAATGGGGTAGATTGCATATGAAGCCACTCGTATCTTCTCCACAAGGCAGCTCAAAGTACAACAGCTTGCATCATTCCTTATCATGGCAGAAGTCTGAAAATGGGAAGAATTATGTATTAAACAGAAAATCGCATTAGATCGGAAATTTTTCAGAAACATAGTTTGAATCGATATCTATGTATTTAATATAGTTTGATGTAAAATAGGAAAGAAATCCTAATCTTTCCTATAATCTACTACCCTAATTGTATAAAATTAAGGAATCCCTAACAATATAAATAGGATCCTTCACACAAATAAAAGGGAGGATTGATGACTTTTCACCATTTAGAGCTCACCCTAATTCTCTCTTCTCTCTCAAGCAATAATATAACTGTGGATGTAGACTTTGTTCTATATGGTCAAACCATGTTAAAAATTATTTTGTCTCGTTCTCTAATTGCTCTTATATCTTTATTGCATTATTTTCATGTCATTATTATACTTATTCAATCATCAGTTATATTCAATTTGTATTGATTCAGGATGTTGATTGATTTTTTACGTTAACAAGATCTAAGTTAAGCATATATTGAAACATACTGGACTAATATTATCAATAAAGTTGAAACCATGAAACTCAACCAAGTGCATCAGCATTCTCTTTCACTACACGACTATAGCCTTGAAAATCCAAGAGGTGAGAGCAGAAAAAAACATATTTGTCTCCATAAACATATTTGAAAAGCAGCACCTACTCTATTATATATTTATGAGATGCACTCTTAAGTGACAGCCACACACTCTCTCTTCTATTTGCTGAAATCTGTATAATGTTATGCTAATAAATCAATAAAAAATTAAAAACAATAATGAAAATACAGTATGATAAAATCATAAAACTATAGTTATCAGTTATCAAATATATATAATATTGCTTCTCCAGTCTTCTCTCTCTCTCTCAAGAGAGAGAAACTCTGTTTTAAAAATTTTGGAAATATTGCTTCTCAAGTCTTCCTTCTCTCTCATGAGAATTCTAGTGACAAACTCTGGTGAAGCTCTTGGTGCCAATTAGATCCAGTCTTTTGCTGTTTTGGATGGAGATTTGCAGTCTCTTGCTTCTAATACAACCAATACTAGTGGTGACTCTTGGAAGGATTCATGTGGGCTATAGTGTAGCAATTCGAGATTTCAAGGCCCTCTTATGGGTCATCAGCAATAGATGATCATATTGTTGTCTGAGAAGGCTCTCTTCTGGTTCATTACCTCTGGTTCCAAGTAGTTGTTTTGTTGTTGGTGTTGTTTTCGGTCAATGAATCGTGTCTGTAAATTTCTTTTGAGTAGTTATGTATCTATCAATTTGGTTTAATGTTATTTGTGGGTTATTGTGGGCTTCTAAGTTTGTATGTGAGTGGCTAGATTCTAAAGGTGTCACGCCATTTTCATGTTTTGGAAACCGTTTGACATTTTATTTGGTCACATGGATTCTCCTCTGTAGAAGATTAGGCTTTTGATAAATGGTTGTAGTCCCTGCTATCCCAAATTTGGTTAGGTGATTGGCCTCTGTAATTTCTAAGTATCCAAATTTGGGTGATTTTAATAGATACCAATACATTTCAATATATATATATATATCTATATATATACATCTTAAAAGCATAGTCTTCATGCCTACCAAAATCACTATTGTGCTCAGTAATTTTCTAATGTTAGTAGTATTGAATTGTTAGCCAACCAAATTAGATAAATGTAGCAGTAGTTTTCTTCCACAGTTTCTTTTATCATCTAAGATTTAATAATCTTTTAGAATTATTTTTAAAAATAAAAATCACACTTTGAAAAATACATCATGTATGAAATATTGAAATATAAAGTAAATATGTTTGGTGGTGTTGGTACATTTTTTTTAAGAGTAAATGATGCCAAATAGCACAAAATAACTATTCTCATATTTAACTAGTACTAAAAAATTAAAATTAACTTTTCTAGCACCTCCGTAAATAAAAAGATCATATTACCCTTATTTTTTTTAAAAAAAAATTATAAAAAAAGGGTTTTAGGTTTTCTTTCCCTCTCACTCTATCGCCTCCCTCTCTCTACCAGTTCCACATTGTCGTTTCCTTCTTCATTGTCGTCGACCAGCAGCCTCCTCCATTGTCGTTTCTTCTTCATCTTCTCTTTCTTTTCTTCTCTCTCTTCCTCTAACTTCTTTCTCTTCCCTTAAATAGACTCTGATAATGAACCCATTTCTAGGTTTCTAATTAGAACCTAGAAATTGGTTCGTTTCGAAACCTAGAAATTCGTTTGATTTGGTTTCAAAATTTGGCGAACCCAAGGTCTAATTTTGTTTAAGTTCGAGTTTGATGGCTTTGATTATGAGTCCAGTTTTTTCGATATTCAAGTCTGAGTTCGATGACTTTGTTTTTGTTCATATTTTGTTCTTATTTGAGTTTATGCTTGTGTTTGATTTTGTGTTTCATGACTTTTTGTTGTGTTTGACTTCTTCTATTGTTGATGGCTTCTGTTGTGTTTGATGGCACCCATAAATGATTTGAAACCCATTGGAAACTCAAAAATGGGTATCGAAACCTAGACTTGTTCGAGTTCATGTTTGAGTTTAAGTTGTTGAGTTTGAGTTTGAGTGGGTTTCAAAACCCACTCAAAACTAGAAATGGGGTGATAGCTTTGGGGTTTTGAACATTGAAACCAGAAAAATGTTTTTTTTTTTTTTTCTTTTAAAATTTTAGATTTAACAAAAAAAAAATTCTAGAAGATGATTTCTAGATTTCTGGATATCTGGGTTTTTTTTTTTTTTTTTTTTTCAATTTTTGTTGCTGATTTTTTTCTTGATTTTTGTTATTCAAGATGATTTAGTCGACGATGGATGATGGATAATTTTAAGGTTAAAGGGTTTTTATTTTTTATTTTTTATTTTTTTTATTTTTAAGTCCTAGAACATGATTGAGTTGGTGATGGATGATTTAAGGTTGAAATTGTTGAAAATGGTCAAAGATGATTTAGAAAAACATGAATGAAAATTTAGGGAAAAAAATTGGGATGAATAAAAGAATATGCAAATCACATAGATGAAAATTTAAATAAAAAAAAAAATTGAAAGAAAGTGAATGTGAATCATGTCCTATATTAAGACATAAGCCAAACATGTTCTAATATTAGTGCATAGGTCAAACATGCTCTAATATTAGTGGATGGGTTGTTTGACCCGCACTTTTTATAAGGCGCGAGTGGTTTGATCTATGCCCTACATAGAGGCATGAGTCTTTGTTTGCGTGCACGAACATGGTCTGTACTTTGTATTTTTTGGTTTAAACGGACAACGTTTGTGCGCTTTTTTTTTTTTCTTTTCTTTTTTTTGCGCGTGCTTCCTTTTGGTTTGTATGAATGCAATCCGTGCTTTTTTTGGTTTGCGCAAATGACGTGAACCCTTTTTTTTTTAATAGGTCTCGTGTCTTAAGGAGTGAGTTAGGGTGCAACCTACGTCCTTTCTTTGGTGTCGAAATTCAAAATTTGTGCAGATTTTCTAAAATTTTAAAACAAGGGCATTTTTGTTAGGGGTGACAATTTGAAACCTAACACGATGGGTCGACATGGATCCGAAACGATTATTACGGGTTAGAATTGAATATAAACAGGTTAGGTAAACAAATGGATCAACTTTCCTAACTAGTTTGATAATCGTGTCGTGTTCATGTTTTCTTAATCGTGTCCAGGTTGACCCATTTAACAAGGTAACAATGTAATTTTACATTAGAAGGGTACTTATGTAATTTGAGATTGAAGTGTGTATAGTGAAAATTGAAAACCCTTACTCATTCTTTTTTTCCTTTAGCTGCTACACCTACTCACTCTTTCAACTCCATCTACAATCTACACAATCCATCTCATTTTTGTTAATTTTGTTCTCCATTTTCACAAACCCTTTCCATCTTCTACACTATCTCTTCTTCGCCTCACATGTCACCTCATCGACTGTCTCTTACCCTCATATCTTAACTCAATCATTCATTTATTGCTCTTGTCGTCCTAGTTGCAGTCGTTACTTCTCCTAGGTAGTGCTTGCGATCGTTGTTGTCTTCACCGGTGGTTACACTCATCCTTGCTACTGCTCAGAGAACAAGTTGCCAAGCAGCAGCAGGTAATTCTCCTCTTCTCCTTTTCTCATTCTAAGAACTGGGTAGTCTCTGTTTGTTTATTCATTTATGTGAATATTTGATGGTAGTTAGCTCAAGTTGCGAGTTTTCATATAAACAAGGCTACTCCAATATTAATTGAATGTGAACCACTTAATTTCAATTGCGATTCTTGGGCTCTCTTCTTCATTGTACAACTCTTTCCATATTTCATGTTTCAACACCAAGAGCCTTTCTTGACAAATCTACTTTCCAGATTTAGGTTTTGGATTTGTATTTGTGTACTTGTGGATTGTATTTTAATTTTGTTTTTATTAGATTTATATTAAAATTTAAATGTATTAAATTTAGTTAAATGGTTGAACCCGTTTATTAATCGTGTCAGTTAAATATGTTTAAATGGGTCAATAAACATATTAATAAACGACCCATAAATAAATGTTTTAATCGTATTGTATCCGTGTTGACATGTATATAATTGTATTGTGTTTGTGTTGAAGAGATTCAACCTGTTTATTAATCGTGTCGTGTAAAAAATAATCATATTGTGTTTGTGTCGTGTCTAACCCAACCCACTAACCCGGATTGTCACCCTTAATTTTTGTCATTAAAAAAATTGAATAGTAAAAATGTGCTGGATAATATAAATTCAATTCTTTTGTACTAATAAAACATACCATCAGTTTTTTAGAGCTGAAAAAAAAAAACCCTTTTTTAAATGAGTAAAATAGTTATTTGAAAAAATAAATGATGGTTTGTTTTGAGAAATTGTTTTGAAAATGGTGAAATATTATTATAATTTTTTTTCTTTTTACTTTTAAATTATAATTACTAAAAAGATTATTTTCAAAAAATGAGATATTCTCTCTATAATCCAATTTTGTTTGACACTTGAAAAAATGTTACATGTTGAATACTTAATTTTAAATAAAATCTAGATAAAGTTCTATTTATTCCAAAATTATTCTTTTAAGCTTTCGATACTCCTATTCCAAAGTGTTGACGTCCTGAAACGGTCAACTCAGAAATTCAAGGGTCCAGACTGCGAACGTGATAATAAATGACGATTATTGTAATAAATTCGTAGTAATGGAAATTTAAGGTTAGTGTATTATAATAAAAGTGAATGAATGTTTGTCGTGGTAGATGGAGATAGTAATGGAACAATCAATACAGAAAGGAGGGGGAAGAATGAATGCAAAACACAATGATTTTTACGTGATTCGGCGACTATGCCTACGTTCATGGCCACTCTGAGGTAATTCCGACAGAGTGACGGTATTCTAGTATTTTTTTAGCTTGTCTTATATAGTAAAAATCTCCCTCATTTATAGAGAGGGGAGAGATACTTCATTAAATGCAAACGTGTGCATGAAATGAACAATCATTACCTTTGCAATAAATGCAGCATGATTTATGTCAGGATTAGTTGAAATAACCATAATTTGTAACGTGTATTACACTCTTTTGTATCTCTCCCCCCTCTATAAATGGGGGAGATTTTTACTATACAAGACAAGCTAAAAAAATACTAGAATACCGTCACTCTACCGGAATTACCTCAGAGTGACCGTGGACGTAGATACAGTCTCCGAACCACGTAAAAATTCTTGTGTTTTGCATTCATTCTTCCCCCTCCTTTCTGTATTGATTGTTCCATTACTATCTTCATCTACCACGACAAACATTCCTTCACTTTTATTACAATACACCAACCTTAAATTTTCATTACTACGAATTTATTATAGTAATCGTCATTTATTACCACGTTCACAGTCTGGGCCCTTAAATCTTTGAGTTGATTGTTTCAGGACATCAATACAAAGACATTCCATTTAAAAATAAATAAATTTCTAATAACATTTCACTTCACTTTGATACTACTATTAAATTTGGATAATTTCTTATATTAATGTTAAAAAATAATGATTAGTAGACCACTTTAAGTGACTAAGGAATCCAGCTAATTCAATTTGAGGTGGTACATACATAAATTAGGTGTGCCAAGTGTCACAGGGTGAATTTTGGCATAGCCAACTTGTGCGGCGCTTAGGCAATTCTTGTGGGCAAATTGTTTAAGCAAGCCTTACGGAAGATTTGCTATGAGAAGTGTGCTAATAGTAGTAGGTAAGAGTAGAAAAGGATGTTGGCTAAAGAGAGTTGTATTATTACTCGGGATTTCCTACAATTGATTACAAATGAAGGAATACATAAGTATATATGGGCATTTTTGCCATTAATGTACAACTATCAACTATACCATAAATGTAGCTACTAGCTTCCACCTAAGAGTAACCCAAATTAATTTAGAACCTAATTCTAAATATTTGCATGATGTAAAGTTCTGGAACCCTTTTATAAATTCTCCTATATAATCCTTAAAGAAATCTCCAAAAAGAAGCCTAATTTTGGATCAGATCAGCTTAGCATGTTGGGTCAAACATAATCGCTCTTGGTGGAGAAAAACTCAGCTAGTGACATTCTCTTCCACGTAATCTCGCAACATCTTCATTGTGTACTTATCTCGCAGCGTGAGGTAAATGTTGATTAGGGCCATGAGGTAGCTTGATGCTATCCCTGTTCATTGCTTGGAGGTCCCTTTGTTTGGTTATTGGTTAGGCTTGGCTTGAAACTCTGATTTTTTCATGCTGCAAGGGTACACTCTTTTTAGGAGGCAATGCCGATGTTTGCTGTGTTTGTTTCCTTAGGAGCAGCTTTGTCCCCACGTGCTTGCTTTTTGTTAGCTTGGTCATGAACTCCCTTAGTGAGTTCACGAGCTGTTGAATTGGATCCTCCGCTTACCGAGGTAATGGTAGTAAACACTTTAGGTTGTGGCTCAACCATTGGCTTAGGTGAGGCTTTACACACCACACCTCATGGTTGGTCTTGTGAAAGTCGGACCGCTACACTTGCCTTGTCTTACTCGACCTTAAGAGAATCCTTAGGCGGATTCGAACATTCCTGAAGCTTGAAAGATGTCTATAGAGATGATATTGTAGACTTGGCTTGTTGGCCTTGTTTGTAGTGGATTGCCTTATCCTTGAATTGTGCGGCTTGGCGTCCTTATACTTAGTGATAATGGCTTGGATTGTCGGGTTTATTGGTGAGATGGTATGGCCCCCGTCCTTGGAACCTTGATCTAACAGCAAGATGGACAAGACTTTAGGTGCCTTCTTGACCATAAATTCGATCAGAATGATACATGACTTGCCCTCATCGACGATTGCGAAGGTGTTAGTTGTTAGCATAGGAAACACGTTGGTTTGGTTGAAGAGATCCACGCCTAACACCATGTCGAAGTCATCCATGACGACAATGAAGTAATCTAGCTTGCCACTTCATGTGCCTAAACTTATTGGTACGGACATGGCAATGCTGCAATTAATATGACTGAGAAGTTAACAGCCTTAATGATGTCTTCCTTATTGGTTAACTTGAGGTTTAACCGCTTGGCCTTATCGATCGAGATAAAGTTATCACAGTTCCCGTGTCGAGCATAGCACGGGGTGTCTTTGCCTTTCACCTTGACATTGACGAACATGAGCCCCTTTCAAATGGGCTTTATTGGAATGAGGGTGTTTTTGAGTGCATCGATTTAGCGGATTTGTTAGATATTGAAACATTTCCTAGGTACTTTATAACTATGGCTGTTAAAATGTAGCTACTTTTGCTTGAAGTAATCATATTTAGTTGGTGTGCTATTAGTTTTACTTTAGTTGGTAATGTATGATGTAAAGTATGGTTGTTTCTAGATTTTCAGGATTTGTCCACTTAATGACAAAGTCAAGGACAAATCATTTTGTGACAGGCTATAGCTGTGATTGACTCATGTATTTATATGTAAAGCTCAATGAAAAATCAGAAATGTATGTGTAGCAATTGAGTGATTATGTTCTGCTTTTTCTTTCTTCATTTGAATGCATGATACCATGGTTGTATTTATGTCACATGAATTAAATTGAGTCTGATTTCTTACAATGATATTAGAGCATTATTCTTGAGGGAGTGTGAGGATTAGTTGTAGGAAACATTGAGTGATTTGTGAGCTTAAACACTAGTAGTTGAGAGTCCAAACACCAATAAGTGATCAGATGCAAACTGGAAGCAGTGCTGTCATTCTAGTTCCTCGATTTTTTAGAGAAAATTTTCATATTTGGATAGTGAAAATGAGATCATATTTGAAGTCTATGAGAGTATGTTGATCAAGACAAACAAATTCCACCACTTAGAGCTAATCCTACCATAGCTCAAATTAAGCAACATGAGGAGGAAAAAATGAGGAAAGATAAAGCCGTTTCATGTTTACATTCAGCTTTGACAGATATTGTTTTCACCACCATCTTGTATCTAGAAAATGCAAAAGAGATATGGGATAAGCTGAAAGAAAGATATGAGAGTAGTGAAAGAGTCAGGAATGTCAAGATGTTAACTCTCAAAAGAGAGTTTGAGATGTTGAAAATGGAAAAGGGTGAGTCTATTAAAGATTACACCTGCAAGTTGTTTGAATTGGTGAATCAAATGAGACTATATGGAGAGGTAGTGGAAGACTATAAGGTTGTGGAGAAAATGTTGATCAGCTTGCTTGAAAAATTTGAAACTAAAGTTGTAGCCATTGAGGAGTCATGTGACTTGAAAAAGTTGACAATTTCAGAAATGGTAAGCTAGGTCCAAGCATAAGAACAGAGGATCTCAATGAGGATTGATGAAGTGACTAAGGGAGTCTTTCAAGCAAGGTAGAAATGGAAGCAATCTGGTCAAAGAGATTAAAGGAAGCAAAATGTTGATAAGAAAAGTGGTGATCAAAAGGGAAAAAGTAAGATAGATGGAGGCTCAATAGAATTTGATGGAAAGAGCAAATTTCCACCTTGTTCAACTTGCAAGAGGACAAACCATTTGTCAAGGGATTGCTGGTATAAAGGCAAGCCACAAATCCAATGCAATCATTGCAAGAAATGGGGTCACAGGGAGAAGTTTTGTAGATCAAAACCAAATCAATTACAACAGCAAACTACACAGAAGACAAACAACAAGTTGAGGATCACCTGTTCATGGCAACAGAAATGTGCTACTCAGCCTCTAAAAATGTTTGGTACATAGACAATGGATGCACAAGTCATATGGCAAGAGACTCAAGCCTTTTCTCTTCCTTAGACAAAGCTGAAAAGACAAAAGTAAGGCTTGGTAATGGTGAGCTGGTGCAAGCAATTGGAAAAGATATAATTTTCATTCAAACTAGTGAGGGTGCTAAACAAATTTCTGATGTTCTGTTGATTCCAGATCTAGACCAGAACCTTTTGAGTGTTGCTTAGCTATTAAAGAATGGTTATTCACTTTTATTTTAGGACAACTACTGCATTATAAATTATTCATGTGGTGTTGAAATTGTTAATGTAAAAATGCATGATGATACTTTTGCATTGAATTTGAATCAAGTAAAACACTCGGCACTAATATTTAAGCAGAATGATTCAGTTTTATGGCATAAAAGATATGGTCATTTTAATGTAAATGCATTAAAATGTTTACAAACAAATGACTTGGTTACTGACATGCCTAAAATAAGTTATTTTGAAGAGGTATTTGAGACTTGTCAACTTGGAAAGATGCATAAGAAACCATTTTCTTCAAGTTTAGCAAAGAGAGCCTAAAACAAGCTTGAGCTTGTTCACACAAAATTATGTGGGCCAATGAGTATGGTTTCTTTAAATCAAAATGTGTATTTCATCTTGTTTATTGATGATTTATCTAGGATGACTTGAGTTTATTTTCTATCAAGCAAGACTCAAGCCTTTGGTGTGTTTAAAAGTTTCAAAGCTATGGTTGAAAATGAAAATGAATACAAATTGAAGATGCTCTGATCAGACAAAGGCTAGGAGTTTATATCCAACAATTTCAATACGTTTTGTGATGAAATAGGAATTAAATACTAGCTGATAGTGAGTTACAATCCTCAACAGAATGGGGTCTCAGAAAGGAAGAATAGGATTGTTATGGAGATGGCAAGGTGCCTCATTGCTGAGAAGAAGTTACCAAAAAAATTCTGGGCTGAAGCAGTCTATGTGTCAATATATCTCTTGAATAAATTACCAACAAAAGTTGTTAAAGGGATGACTCCCTTTGAAGCTTGGTCTGGAGTAAAACCTACTGTCAAACACTTCAAGACCTTTGGCTCTATATGTTACACTTACATTGCAAGTGCAAAGAAGAGCAAACTTGATGACAAAGTTGAAATGGAAATTTTCTTGGGGTATGCTATGAACTCAAATGGGTATAGAGTGTACAACTTGTTGTCAAAGAAAGTTGTAATTTGCAGAGATATTCAAGTGGATAAGGTAGCCTACTGGGAGTTTGAGAGCAACAAAATCAAAAGAAGTGTAAGACCAGAAAATTCAGCTCATGATGTTGCAGCAATTGACACTCAAAATGAAACTGAAATTGAAGAGGAAATTGAAGAGGAAGAACCAACAGCAGAATCAGACTCTCCAATCATCAAAACCAAATCCTTGGCTGAAATATATGAGAAATGTAAGTTTGCAGTGAGTGAGCCCTCTTGTTTTGAAGAAGCTTTATTGATGATTGAATGGAATGATGCAATGAGAGAAGAATTAGCCATGATCAACAAGAACAATACTTGGAAATTGGTTCTAAGGCCTGAAGATAGAAAAACAATTAGTGTAAAGTGGGTTTATAAGACTAAGTTGAACCCGGATAGCACCATTCACAAGCATAAGGCTAGACTTATGGTGAAAGGGTATTCTCAAATGGCAGGAGTGGACTATGGAGATACCTTTGCACAAGTTGTAAGACATGAAACAATAAGGTTACTTGTTACCTTAGCAAGTCAATTTGGATGGAATATTTTCCATCTTGATGTAAAGTCTGCCTTTTTGAATAGTCTCTTGGAAGAGGAGATCTGCATTAAGCAACCTACTGGTTTCTTAGTTGTAGGGCATGAGAACAAGGTTTACAAACTTCACAAAACCTTGTATGAATTGAAACAGGCTCCAAGAGCCTGATATAGCAGAATAGACAGCTATTTTATGAAAAATGGATTAAGAAGGAGCCAAAATGAAGCTACTCTTTATGTGAAATCAAATGAAAATGGTAAGAAGCTTGTGGTGTCTTTATATGTTGATGACTTACTAGTGACCGGAGATGATTTACCTGAGATTGAAAGGTTTAAGAAATGCATGCTGCAAGATTTTGAAATGACAGATTTAGGTGTGATAAAGTACTTTTTGGGGTGGAAGTGAACCAGTCAAAGGATGGAATCTTCCTTTCACAAAAGAAATATACAAGGGATTTATTAAGGAAATTCAAAATGGAGAGCTGCAATCCAGTAACAACTCCATTGGCAGTGAATGAAAAGCTCTCAAAGACATATGGTGATGAGAGAGCTGATGCAACTCAATATAGAAGTCTAGTCAGTAGCCTACTTTATTTGACAGCCTCTAGACCTGATTTAATGTTTCCTGCAAGTTTACTTTCTAGATTCATGCATTCACCAAGCTTGACTCATTTTGATGTTGCAAAAAAGGTACTAAGGTACCTCAAAGGTACCATTGATTATGAAATTTGGTATAGTAGAAGTGAAGAAAAGTTGGAAGGTTTTGTGGACAGTGATTGGACTAGTTGTGTTGATGATTCCAAAAGTACAATAGGCTATGTCTTCTCTCTTGGAGGTGGTGTGTTCTCATGGAATTTAAAGAAGCAAGAAATGGTGGCTCAATCTTCAGTTGAACCTGAATATATTGTTGCAGCAGCAGCCTTAAATCAAGCTATTTGGATTAGAAAGGTCTTTGAAGATCTTGAATGTGCTCAAGAAGAACCTAATGTCCTTTGGTGTGACAACAAGTTTGCAATTTCCATGGCTAAAAATCCAGTTCAGCATGGAAGAACTAAACATATAAGAGTTAAGTTTCATGTAATTAGAGATGCTGAGAAAAATGGTAAAGTTCAGGTCCTACATTGCAAGTCTGAAGAGCAGCAAGCTGACATACTCACCAAGGTCCTCATTTATAGTCAGTTTGATTGTTTAAGATCCAAGCTAGGAGTCTCTAAGAAAAGTTTCAAGGAGGAGTGTTAGATATTGAAACTTTTCCTAGGTACTTTGCAGCTATGACTGTTAGAATGTAGCTACTTTTACTTAAAGTAATCATGTTCAATTGGTTTGCTATTAGTTTTACTTTAGTTGGTATTGTATGATGTAAAGTATGGTTGTTTCTAGATTTTTAGGATTTGTCCATCTAATGACAGTGTCAAAGACAAATCATTTTGTGACAGGATATGACTATGATTGACTCATGTATTTATATATAAAGCTCAATAAAAAATTAAAAATGTATGTGCAACAATTGAGTGATTATGTTCTACTTTTTTTTTCTTCATCTGAATGCATGTTACCATGGTTGTATTTATATCACATGAATTGAATTAAGTCTGATTTCTTACAGATTGAACCCATGCTAGATTGGACCTTCTTAAAGTGTGCTTGTCTTTCCTCGAATCGGACGACCATAGCATTCGTGATGTTCTTCTTCGGGTTGTCACGTACCCAATGCGATCCATTTCAGATGTAACAAGGGCTTTGAAGCTTTATCTTGCTTGACTTGTCTTTCCTTCGCATGTCTTGCTTGCCCTCGTTGGCATGCTTGTGTTCGTGTTGTTCACTTTCTCCTCGTCTTGGGTAGAAGACAGCCTCTTCTATCCCACCATTTTCTTTGGTGGTATTCTCCTTCCAAGTGTAGTCAGTGAGTTATTCGGCCACAGCAATGGCAACATCTAAGTCTTGCGTCTGCACCTCTCTAACTCGACCATCATCCTTAGGGTCATCCATGAAGTAGAAGAGGGAGTCTTTTCTGCTATGTCTTCGATATCTAAGATGAGTGTGGTGAACTCTCAAATATAGTCATGGAAGTGTCCCTGTTGCTTGAGTCGGTGTAATCTGCCACATGCTTCCTTGTCGACATTGCTGGAGAAAACTGCTTCCTGAGCTCTTTTTTGAACTCATCCCATTTGCAGATGGAGCAAAAACCCTTGCCCATATCGGTGTGTTTTCGATTCCACCATAGTTTGGTTACCTCTCAAAGATAGATAGATGCATTACCGATTCGGGTGGAGTCATCTGTGACACCTTTAGCCTCAAAGTATTGTTCAAGGCCAAAGAGAAAGCTCTCTACCTCTATGCCGTTGTGGGTGTCGTTGTATGTGTTCAGCTTAAGCACTTGAATGGCGTTCTGTCATCTTTTGAGCTGGTGGAACATGAGATAGCTGATTGTTTATGCCCATCTTATTCCATGCGTATTTCTACCACTTCTACACGAAGAGCTCGTAATTCGATCTCTACAAAGGATTAAAGCCAGAGATTTCCTTGACAAAGCTCAAAGTTAGGTTCTGCAACTCCTTTTGGAAGGACTGGCTATGCTTATGGATAAGGAACTTGGTGGCCTTAGTGATTTCCGAATACTTGGTCTCTAAGCCATTGATCAGGCCGTCTATGCCTTTTAAGCGATCCTCCACACCAGTGAAACCGTCACTAAACGCACCAACTATGCTTGACATAGCCGATTCCACGCTAACAATGCGGCACTCGATCATGTCCACGGTGGAACCTTTTGACTTGTCATTCTTGCCATGAGTGTAGGGCTCCTCATGTCCACGAACTTGCTCATCGACGACTTCATTGTCAGAAGTCATCACTCCTTGCACGATCTTTTTTCTAAGTGCTTAAAACCTTCCTTGGATACGAACTTGATCTGATATAAACTGTCACGGGGTGAGTTTTGGCATATCCAATAGGTAAATTGCTTGAGCAAGCATTGCAGAAGATTTGCGGAATCTACAAGAAGTGTGTTAAGAATAGTAGGCAAAAGTTGTAAGGGTTGCTGACTACGGAATGTCGTACTACTACTTTGGATTTCCTTTGGTTGATTACAAATCAAAGAATATGTGGGCTATAGACACTTGTACCATTAACGGACAACTACCAACTACACAGTAAATGTAGCTACCAATTACCACTACTAGCTACCCTATTTAATCTTGAACCTAATTTTAATTTTACATAATGAAAAGTTCTTCACCATTCTAAAAAGTCTCATATCTGATCCTTCAAGATGTCTCTAGAAGCAGGTCCAAGATCTGGACTAGATCTGCTTAGCATGTTGGGCCAGTCTTAACCTCTCTTGGGGAGAAAAACTTATCCCGTGGGCCGTGGCACATGACACTTGATAAGACGCAATACTTGCAATGCGGAGAGACCAGATTAAATCTCTATTTCTCATTTATTTATTTTACTAAAAATTTCACCTATTTTGACAGCTGGCAGTATTTTAAGTTTGGTAAGTACAGTTAACCATTGTTATGGCTTTACCATGTATGCAAAATATGGATGTGCAACCAAATCTTAAATTATTGCACTTTCCATATCACCTTTCTATCCATTATATATATATATATATATATATATGAATTGGTTTTGAGATTTTTAATTCTTTGTGTGGTTACTAATCACAACCCATCCAACCCACCCCAACCCAAAAGGAAAAGAAAAAAAAGAATAGAAAGATAAAAATATTAAAACTTTGGGTGTGAATTCATCGTTGGTGTCTCTTATGATTAAATTCAATGAAAACTTTGGGTGTGAATTCATCGTTGGCGTCTCTTCTTATTAAATTCAATAAAATGGGTAATTCTCATAACTGTTTCTTTTTACTTTCAACAAATTAAATTTATCACTATATTTCATTGTTTGGCTAGTGATATAGATCTTTAGGCTTTTAGCCAAAATTATTGTAATTGGTTATCTTGTATATCTTCGTTAAAATTTTGATAAGCTATAATTTATTAATATTTGTTTTTGTTTTTTGTGTAGTGACATGTTCAAGTCAACAAGAAAAATGAGCAAGTGCTCAATTTTCTAAATTTGTTTTGTTAGGTTTTGTTTCCTAGATTTTGATTTTGTTTTAGGGTTTATCTACTTTGGATTGTTTAATTCATTTGAAATGTATGATGTTTGAGACTATACTTTTAGTGGCTAACAGAATTGCATTTGTTTCGTGGCTGATAAATAAAAATTATTAAAAAAAAAAAATTGCTTTTTGTTTCTTGCCAAAAGAGATGATTTCCAACTTGTTTTGAGATTTCAGATTTTGCATTCTATTCTAATGTTTTTTTTATCATAGGAACAGATGATGTGATGGTTTTTTCACTTACTACTGATTTATGCTAATATGCATATATATATATATATATATATATATATATTGAAATCATTCCAATATTGTTATATTACATGGTTTTAACAATTTTGTCTTCTCAAGTCAGCTATGATGGTTTTGAAAGAACGGTATTTCAATAAATTATATTACAATTTTTTCACTTTTTTCTTTGATAAATTAATAGGTTCCAGATTTGGAGTTGTTAAAAAAATCTTAAATTTATGGATCTCAAGAATAATTTAGGCATGCTATTATGACCGTATTTTTTGTTATAGATATCGATAATTTTATGTAGTTGTTTTCTTTTTTTACGAATCTTAATGGTCGCATAATTCGACATATACTTTATAGCTGCTTGCCATCTAAGTTAGAGCTTTTACTTATATTTAGTTTATTATTTTTTTGTTTATTAGGCATGCACAATTGATGACAGTTCCTCATTATGCTTGCGGAAAGAGTTGGATTCAAATCTTTCCAACAGTGATTTTGTTGACAACCTAGCCTATACCTGAACATAAGAAATTATAAAAAGAAAAGAAGAACTTTAAACGCAAAGAAATGTCGTCTGACAAAAATGAGGCTGCCAAAGCAAAAGAGCTTGCAGAGAAGAAGTTTGCAGAAGGTGACCTCAATGCGGCCAAAAGATTTGCTTTAAGGGCTCAAAGTTTGTATTCTGAACTTGATGGTCTTCGTCAATTATTGGCGACTCTTGATGTGCATATAGCTGCTCGTGAAAGGATTCACGGTGTGGTTGATTGGTATAAAGTCCTTGGTGTGGAACCACTGGCTGATGATGACACTATCAAAAAGGGTTACAAGAAAATGGCTTTAATGCTTCATCCTGATAAAAATAAATCGATAGGTGCAGATGGGGCTTTTAAATTTGTAGCTGATGCGTGGTGTTTGCTGACTGATAAAAGCAAGAGAATTGAGTATGACCAGAAGTGGAAGAGCATATTTGCAGAAGTTCAGGAACGTCCCTCTCCATCAGTACCTACTAGTGAGAATCGTGCCCAAAACTTAGCCAGCGATAACAATTTGAATGCACGGAATCTGAAGAGACCTTCTTCGTCTAGAAGTTCTCGTCCTCGTCTTCGATCTAAGCCTAATACATTTTGGACTCAGTGTAGTACTTGTAAGCTGAATTACGAGTACCGCATAGCTTATCTGAACGTGAATATTCTTTGCCCCTGTTGCCATGAACCCTTTTTGGCCAATGAGTTATCATCCCCACCTTTAAATGCTCAGAACTTCTCAACTAAATGGTCTAGCTTCAAGCGACAATTGGATGAGTCTCTAGGGAGGGAACCAGATTCATCTACAACTACTAGTTCGTCAGAATCGTCTTCTGATGATATTTAGTTGTTTCAGAGCTCTTCCCAAACAGATGCACTCTTGAAACAACACAATTCTATTCAAACTACAATGGATGACCTTCAGAATCTTTCGGTACTGACCAATTGCATAAAGTACTTTTCAAACAAATGCATTCTTGAAACCGGGCAGCAGCAGTATTGCACCAGCTCCATTTCTCTTGGTTGCTCAAGTCGCAAAAGAAGCTCAGCCATCCTGTGGACAGGTATGCAGAGCTCGCGAACAAGTATAAACATCTTTCATGAGAGATGTAGAGCCTAAAATGTAAACTCATGATTCTAATAAAGGAGTTTCTGGTTTATTTACTGTTTCCTCTAGTATTGCTTCTAATACCTTGAGAATCCAAGAGGCCAAAGCAAAATAAAAATATTTGTTTCCATAAGCAGCTCTTACTCCATTATTATGACATGCACTTTTAAGGTGACTGCCACACACACTCTCTCTTATATTTGCTGAAATCTGTATAATGTCGTGCTATTATATCGATAAAAAATTATAAACAATGATGGAAGTATGGTATGATAAAAGCATAAAATTATAGTTATCAAATATATATATATATATCTAAAGCATAGTCTTCAGGACTGTCAAAATCACTATTGTACTCTGTAAATTTCTACTGTTTAAAGCAATATAGATTTCCTTGGTTAGCCAAACCAAATTAAAGAAATGTGGAAGTCATTTATAGGGCCGCCCTTCATCATCTAAGGTTCTTTTCTTTCTTTTTCTCTTTGTTTTATTTTTATTCTGCAGACTTTTTAGAGAGGGAATCGCTTTCAACCGCTAACTTTTCTTATTTTTTTGAGATTTATTAAATATTTAGTCAAATTTTATAAAAATTATGAATAATAATGATAATAATTCCCTTTTTTTATTTACTAGATGTGATAAGGCATTTTGTCTCATCTAATTAATCATAATCCCGTTAAAAAATTATACAAGATTTTGTAAATGGTTCATTCCATATATATATATATATATATAATTTTAAAAAATTATTTTCTATAATTTGGGCCGGATATATCAATCATATATTGCTTTGAAACAGGCAAGGATTTGTTAGCCTTGAGATAATTAGATAGTTTAGACCGATTAAGTAATTAATTAACATCAAACAATTTTATATAATTCTTAAATTTGAAAGAATTTTGGTTGCAACAATTAACATTGCATTAACCAAGCAAAATGGCTACAATAGTCCAATACAACTTACAAAATTAAAGACAGCTACTGATTAGTATGTAGAATCTAGCAAACTATGCTTAGAGTGGCCGAGCTTATCTTCATATATGCAGACTTATGGATAATTAGAAAAAATAAAGGGACCAAATTTTCCAACAGCGACGCTAAAACGATCAATACTTGTTTTACTGCTGGATAGGGACTTGCTTAAGAAGGGTGTTTTTAGCAGATTTCAGATTGCGCAGAGCATCTCTGATGCTAATGCGTCCATCAGGAGAATGTGTGGTGCACGACAGCCCAACTCCAATGATTGTAATCAAGCAATCTTGTGGTATTTCTAGATTTATGTGCTGCAGCTCCGGGTCTAACACTTGCTGCACCTCCTTGGGAAAAGCCGCTTCCACCCATTTAACTAGATTTACTTCTCCGTTAAAACTCTCGTGGGTTGGATTCTTTCCTGTAAAAGTCTCAAGTAACATTACTCCAAAGCTGTATACATCTCCAGCTGTTGATGGTTTATCACCAAACCCATATTCTGCGTCAAGATTCAGTAATATGTTAATCACATATCAAAAGAGAACATAATTAATAAAAACAAGGGACAAATCAGGACACGAAATTATTATTTATGAACATGAGTAGGAGAGCTGTTATAGCACTGAACCTGGAGGGATATAACCTATGGAACCCTTTAAAACGTGTGTTGAGCTGATGGAGGCTGATTGATTGCCCCTTCTTTCCATTAGTAACCGGGCCAGCCCGAAATCGCCTACCTTGGCGGTCATGTCTTCATTCAGGAGAATGTTGGTGGGCTTCAAATCACAGTGTACAATTGGAATTTCAGAGTCATGGTGAAGGTAATCCAATGCGCAAGCAATGTCAATGGAAATATTCAATCTCTCCATAACATTAAGACCAATACCATCTTCATTCTTTCTCTTGCCATGAATCCAATCTGCCAAGGTGCCATTACTAAGGAACTCATAAACCAGAGCCAGAAATTCACTGTTTCTGAAGTCCAAGCTGGAGCATGATGTCAACAATTTGACAAGATTACGGTGCCTTACGTTTTTCAATGCCTCACACTCGGCAACGAAGCTCTTAAAAGATCCTATCTTTTCTATGTCAAAGACCTTGACTGCAATACTGATGCCTTCTTTAAGACGCCCTTTGTATACTGACCCAAAGCTCCCAGATCCAAGAAGATTTTCCTGGCTGAAATTCCCAGTTGCTCGACTGAGCTCTCCATATGATATCATTTGAGGCTTCTTAATTAATAATTCAGAAGCTCCTATGATCTTCCCCTTGTTTTTCCTTAATAAGACCAGCGTGGAAATTAGTAAAATAACTGCTACTGTTGCTATGGCGGCAGCAATAATGTAAATTTTGACCAGTCTTCCACGACTTTGAGACTGGTCAGGACACATCAAATGCAGGCAAAGCTTCACGTTGCCTTCTAAATGGACATTGGAGAGATTTCTGAAAACTCCACCGGTGGGAACTACTCCTTGTAGATTATTGAATGTGAGGTTCAAGGAGCTGAGGGCTTGTAGGTTTTGGAGGTCAGAAGGAATGGACCCAGAAAGTTGGTTTGAGGAGAGGTCCAGAACATCCAGATTTTTCACTTCTCCTATTGTACCTGGAATTGGACCTGAGAGAATGTTATTAGCCATCAGTAGTTTCTCCAAACTTTTACAGTTTTTGAATGAGCTGGGGATGTCACCAGATAAGCGGTTGTTAGATAGGTCGATTGTAACAACATTTTCTAGCCCAACTTCTCGAGGCAGCTGACCATCCAGGAAATTCTTAGACAGGTTTAAGACGCTGCTCAAACTAGGAAGATTGAGAATTTCTTTTGGAATGCTTCCATTGAGCCTGTTGTTGGATAAGTCCATGGAAAGTAGACGCTGGAAGTTCCCAAATGTACTTGGTATTTCACCTTCCAATCTATTTCCTGACAAACTCAGAGATTGCAGTTCCTCCAGTCGGCCTATTTCAGCAGGGATTTCACCAGAAAGTGCATTGTCACTCAAATTTAGCAAAGTCAAGCTCCTGAGACGACCAATCGATGTGGGTATTTCACCATAAATACGGTTGCCTCCCATGTATAATTTCGACAGCTCAGTGGAAAGATTGCCTATGGATTCTGGAATTACGCCTTCCAAAAGATTGCCATCAATGGCGAGGAAGTTGAGACGAGTACTGTTTGTCAAAGAAGTGATGAAAGCAAGACCATCTTCGCCTGAGCTAACAATCTTATTGTATCCAATGTTGTACATTTTCAAGAATGGGAGATTTCCCAATCCTGGTGGAACCGTTCCCTCCAGAAAGTTAGACGCCATGCGTATAATTTCTATGTTGGTGAGGTTTTGCAAAGACCCTGGAATCGTTCCTGTGAACTGGTTGAAGCAGAAATTGAGGCCTAGAAGATTTGGGAGTGTATCCCCAATATCAGTGGGAAGTTTACCCCACAGATTATTTGCAGCTAAAGCCAAATAAACAAGAGAAGTCATGTTGTAGATCGAAGAAGGAACAGTCCCAGTAAGATTGTTAATGGTGAGATCAAGATATTTCAAGTTCTGGAGACGGCTTAAGTCACTTGGTATGGTGCCTGTGAGTTCATTTGTGCCAAAGTTTAAGTTGGTGAGTGAAGATATATTGGCTACGGATGGTGGAATTTCACCCCACAGAAGATTTCGCGCCAAGTTCAGAACTCGGAGCTTTCCAAGACGGCTGAGTTGTTGAGGAATTCTTCCTGAAATCTTATTTGCCATCAAATCAAACACTTCAAGCTCAGCCAAGTTGCTGATGTTCAGAGGTATCTCACCTTCCAATAGGTTGGAGCTCACGTTGACAACTCTCAACCGGAAATTGTTCGTTATTTGGGGCGGTAGATGTCCTCTAAGTTGGTTGTTTTGCAGTTGAAGGGAACGGAGGAAGGAGAGATTGCCAATATGAGGGCTTATAGTCCCCTCAAGCCTGAGACCGGAAAGATCTAGGCCACTCACTCTACCCCTCAATCGGTCGCAGATAACTCCAGTCCAGTTGCATGGGGAAGAGTGGTCTGGATTCCAAGAAGACACAGGACTTGGACTTACCAGCCTCAATTGAGACTTGAATGATATCAAGGCCTCCTTATCTGTGATGATGCTCAGAGAGGCCGACTCCACAGGTTGTATAATATGCAATAGGCATTTTAAGTATACGATTAGAACTAGAAATGAAATATGCATTGATCGGGAAGCTGCTAAGGGATGCATGTTTGTGGGATTGTTGTTGAGAAGTCAGCAAGAGTAACGCACTGCTGTTATATATATATATATATATATGGAGGGATGTTAATTACACGCTTTGGATACACACTTTGAATGTATTTTTAATTTAATAAATAATAATAATATAAATATTTTTATTTATATTTTAAAAATAAAATTTATGATAATATTTTATATTAAGAATACTTTAATAAAATGTGTTGAACACTCATCCTACTATTGGATGTGAAAGCACATGTGAACTAAGCATAACTCTCTCCATCCAGTCATCTATGTGATGGAGAAGTCAACAAAATAATGCTTAAAAATTTATGTTGCGCCTGTTACGTTGAGGACTATTTCAGGCATGAGACTTTGTCTCCACGTTAAATTGAAACTAGCTAAGTTGGTTGTTGGCCAACTCTATTGAAATTGGATGAATGTAAACATATTTTTTTCAAGGAATTTGATTTTGAATTGTTCCTACGCGGTTCTAAGTTGGAGAGGCGTTGAATTTCCTCTTGAAGGAAATTCAAGTCTATTCCACGATTTCTTTATAGGAATAACAAGTAATGGAGAAGTCAATAAATGTAGTTTTCAATGGAGAAGTCAATAAATGTAGTTTTCATAATGTTTCTCTGTTGAATTTTCTGCTCACTAGTTTGCGGTTAAAATGTGGCGCCCGCAGTAGGCAAAATCAGGCCAATATCTAGTCCATAATGTTTCTCTGTTGAATTTTCTGCTAACTAGTTTGCGGTTAAAATGTGGCGCCCGCAGTAGGCAAAATCAGGCCAATATCTAGTCCAGCCCGTCCAAAGCCCAAAAGCCCACAACCCCATGGTAGTCATTGGTTAAATGCAATCAATTTAATATGACAGGTTGACCAAATTGAATGTGTGGATTGATTAATTAAGTGAAGGTGAGGATCAAGAGAATGGATCCCTTAATCTCATCTTAACAATTGTTACAGCTCAACAACGATCCTCCCTGCTCTTATAAAGGGGAGCAACCAGTAAGGGGAGGGGACATCTTGATCACTATGTTGTTACTCTGTCAAATTCTTTTCAAACACTCAGTAAATTTCACTGTCTACATTGTCGCACGACATTCTATTCTAATCTTAATAGCAACCTCTCTCTCATTTGTCGTACGACATACACATAATCATTTGTTGTACATTCTTTTTTCTATATTTCTATCTATAGTCAATTACACTGTTAACTTGAGTATTAAGGTATCTTTGACCGACATTAACTTGATATCAAGGTAATCCATCCATTTCATTTGACTTTATATAGGTTGTTAGATTCCAAAAAGCTGACTAGAAAACCAAGCCCTTACGCCAGCAACTATAAAAATCTGCCCACTACAGTGCCTATTGTGTTAAATGTGTATTTCTTTCATGGAATTTTATTTTAAATTGTTCGTATTCTGTTATAAGTTGGGGAGGCTTTGAATTTCCTCCCCCTGAAGGAAATTCAAGTCTACTTCACAAAATTTTTTATAGGAACAATAAGTGATGGAGACATTTACAAATGTAGCTTCATAATGTTGAATTTTTTGCTCACTAGTTTGTGATTAAAAATTAATGTGATGCCTAATGTGGTGAGGACTATTCCAAGCATGAGACTTTATCTACACATTAAATTGAAAGTAATGAGATTGGAAAAACTAATCTCATCTCTCATTTTAATGTTGCTGTGAAACCTACCATAGCAAGCGGGATAAAAGCAAGTCCCTTGCTTTTTGACGTGATTTTTTTTTTCATTTGTTCATTTTAGATTTTTTTAAATGTTAAATTAAATATTATTTATTAAATTATTTATTTTAAAAATTAAGTTAATATATCTATTAAATATTTTAAAAATGTAATATTCTTTTAAATTAATTATAAAATAATTTTTCTCTAAAATTGACTTTATATAGTTATATTTATTTATAAAATATGATTTAATATTTTAAGTTATTTTTAAATAAATTTAAATATTTTTAATATATGATATATTTATTTTACTTAAAATTAATTTAATATGTTTATAAAAAAAATCTTTTTAGTATTAATTAAAAATTTTATTTTAGATTAAAATTAATTGAAAATATATTTGTTTATTTAAAAAATGATTTAATTATTTAAAATTGATTTTATTCAATTCATATTATATCAAACACATTACAACGTTAATTTATTCAATCTTATACTGTGCCAAACATATCGTAACACTAATTTATCCAGTTTAATCCAATCCCGTCCAATCCAATTTAATCTTATAAAAATAATTTATTCTAATACCGTGTGTCAAATGGGGCCTAAAGTGATAAAGTTTCATTATTATTATTTACTATAACAAGAACAAAAACGACTTGATAAAGAAATTGTAAAGATAGGATATGGAACAGAGAAAAAGAGAGACAAAAAGGTATAGATAAATCAAACATGAAAGAGAAAAGGCAAAAATAAGATGGAACTATAAGTTAGAAAGGACGGAGACATTCGGTTGGGAAAGAAGAGAAATATTAATTGGAGGATTTTTTTCTTTTTTCCATTGATGATGAGACAGGAGAGATAATATAGTAATGGAGAGAGAGGAGAGAAAATATACTTATGTATAATGTAAAATTAAGATTGTATATAAATGCATGAGTATATTTAAGTCATTAAAATCATCATCATTCAAGGGTTAACAAATTATGTAATAGTTTATGTAATGTTTAGGGACTGTTGATCCAATGGGTAGGCATTTGTTGGGTTAAGTTGGACTGAGTAGAAAATCTTTTAATCCGATACAAGTTAGATTGAAAATTTTTTAATTCAACTAATATAATTTTTCAACTTAACCTAATCAACCTAATAATATTTGGATTGGGTTAATCGGGTTGGACATTAGTTGAAATATAAAAAAGTTTATAATGATGACAAATACTATTTCTAATGTTACATTATTACATAAAAATTCAAATATTATAAATAACAATTATAAATAAAGATTTAATTCATAAAATGAGTACAATAATGATAATTCATAAAGTGATTACAAACAAAGTTTAACCCATTAAGTTACAAATAAGAGACCAATCTATGAACACAAAGGGGTGAAAAAAAAAAAAAAAAAAAAACTAAGAACATATGTAACTATTATTGATCCTAATTCTTAGCAAAAAAGAGAAGAAAATCTTGGATTTAGAATTAGAGGTGAACATATACAGGATTAGGTTGTGTCGGATTGAAAAATTTTACAACCTAACCTATCTTAGTTTTTTAAAAATTTAACTTGACTCAACCCAACCAAAAAATGATTAGACTAAGTTGGGTTTGACAGGATAGGGTACAGATGTCTACTCCTAGTTGATCTTACCCCTACCTAAATTTGTTTAGATTTTTTAAAAGTTTGAATTAAATATATATAAATTTCAATAGAATCTATAAAAATCTTTATTAGATGCACTAAGATTTTAATGGATCATACAAATCTAGATTTAATATACTCAAAAATTTTAGAATTTTTTAATTTGAACAAATTATAAATTAGTTATCCAGTTTAAAAATATGTTCAGACATAGTAAACTTTTTAAGTTTATTAGAAATTACTCACTTGTCATTACCTTAGATTTGTTAACGTTAAGTGATTGAGGGATAAAATCATCTTTTGATCTTATTTTTAATTTTTGTTTTAAAATAAATTTTACAATTGAAAAATTAATTATTTTAAGTGAGATCTTTATCATCCATCATGTTGATAGATGGTAGAGATTAACTTTAAAAAATTGAACAAAAATTTCAAAAAAAAAATAAAAATAAAAAGTGAAAAAAAAAAGGAGATCCAATCTAGCATCCAACATAAACAAGACTAAACTCATCTACCAAATTCATTAGATTCATCAGATTTCATCTTGTCTTCTCACTCTCCTCTCTCCGTCGTCGCTCGTCACTGCTCTCCTCACTCTCCTTTCTTCGTTGCTGTTCCTTCTCTCACTATTGAAACTATTTGGTTTGGATGTGTTTGGAGATGATGTTGGGGTTTGCAATAGATTCTAGATATGTTTGGAGAAATGAGTGGTTGTTTGGGTTTTTCCAATGAATTGGTGGGCATCTGAATGTGTTTGGAGATGATGATGTAGGTCTCCAACGAGTTTCCATGGGTGGTAACCGATGGATAGAAACCCAGATGTTTCACTTCTTTTTCGTCTTCATCGCTGCCTCCATTATTTTGTTGCTATAGTGTGGAGATGGTTGAAGATTTTTTTTCCCCAATTTTTGAAGACTATTGAATTGATGATTGATGATTGTGAGGTTGAAGATGATTTCAGTTGAATGTAAGGTTGAAGATGGAGTCTTTTTTTTTTCCCAGTTTTTTAAGATGATTAAGTTGATGATTGATCATTTCTAGGTTGAAAATGAGGTTAAAGATGGTTGATGACTTTTTTGTTCTAAATTTTGAAGATGACTGAGTTGATAATTGATGATTTTGAGGCTGAAGACTGTTTTTTCCCCCCTCAGTTTTTGAAGACGATTGAGTTGGTGCTTGATGATTTTGAGATTAAAGATGACTTTTTTTTTTTTGAAAATAGGTTGAAGATGATTTGATTGAAGAAAATTGTTTAAAAAAAATGAAGAGATTGAATATCCATCGTCCATCAAGAGTGATGGAGTACGGCGAAGATCCATTTTGTTTAAATTCCATTTATTTTTTTAATTAAATTTATTTTTTAAATATATTTTTCTTTAATTCAAGGGTATTATTATCTTAATATTTGTTCACTATTAACTTTAATAATTTGTTACTAATTGTCATAAAATTTAAAAGTTTATTCCATCTAAATATATTTCTAATTGGATAATTAATTTGTAATTCACTGTTTTAATTTTAATAAACTCTCAAATATCTCAAATTCTTAATTCTATATTTGGAAAGCAATGAGTGAGATTCCAAACATAATCCCAAACTCCCTCAAGTCCTCCTCTTATAGGAATGCTCATTCTCAACAAAATGGTAAAATTTGATGAGTTTGAGAATGAACATTCCATTTCCATATTTTTTTCAAATTTTTAAAGAAATTTTTTATAATTAATTTTAAATATATTATAAAATATTTATATTAATTTTATTTCAATCTAATTTCAATCTACACCAAACATAATATAGTATAATTTTGATTTAATTTCAAGTTTTATCAAATATGAGATAATAACTTTTTAATTTAATATAATCAAATTCAATCTATTTTATTTCAATTCAATCCATTTCATTCTAATTCGTATGTGACGTGTGTCAAAATATCCTAATCGAAATCCATTTCTTTGAAAAAAAATAATAAAAAATTAAATCGCGAATAGAAGGTTGGCCCAAGCCAGCAAGCACAAACGAACAAGAGAGAGGAGTATAGCACGCACAGCAATAGTCCGCCAAAACCAAGATTTGAAAAAGCACTCAAATCTCTTTTTAAAGAATAAAAGGTCAAGTAACTGACAAACAACTGACGAGCTTCAACTCAAATTCAAACGACCAGCTGACGTGTCGCACGTATACAAGTCACACGTGACACGACCAACAGCATTTCACACCCTCCAGATATTTGACTCAGCCCCACCACTCCACTCCCCACAACACCAATCATCTCCAATATTATTAAAAAAAAAAAAAAATTAGAGTCAAGATAGCTTTTCTTCTTCTTCTAGTCTACGCCCTCTCAGTCTCCCTCACTTCTTCTCTTCTCCTTTTCTCTCTGATTTTCCGTCGAAATCCGAAGCCTCATACGGTTGTTCTCCAAGAAATGGCGACCATGGAGAGTCTCATTGGGATGGTCAACAGAATTCAGAGAGCCTGTACGGTCCTCGGTGACCACGGTGGCGACACTGCTTTGCCTACTCTCTGGGAGGCTCTTCCTTCCGTTGTTGTCGTCGGCGGCCAGGTAAGAGATCTGCATGCGTGAAGTGTGATTGCTTGTTTTATCTTTAATTCACGTAATTGCGTTGAGTTCGATGTGTGGAGTGTTTGGATGTGAATACAGAGTTCTGGAAAGTCTTCGGTACTTGAGAGCATTGTTGGACGCGATTTTCTACCTCGTGGATCAGGTTACAACTTAACAACAAACTCTAAATTCTATTTTTAATTTTATTGTCATCAGATAACTAAATTCATGAATTTAATTAATCCCTTCCTTGTGTGTCACACTATTATTGTGACATACTACTTTTCATATAGAGAGTGGACAAAAAATATAGGAATAAAAAATATACTATTGTCACTGCTGTCCTAACTCTAACTTTTAAATTGTTAAGTTCCTAACAATTTAAAAGTGAAGGACTAATAATTTAAAAGTGAACTAACAATTTAAAATTCAGCATGCAATCACCTTATATGCTGTATATATGTGTGTATATATGCTAGAAAAAGGTTGAAGATACTTGGTTTCTAAATATTGTCAAATTCTCAGGGATTGTAACAAGGAGGCCTTTGGTGCTACAACTACACAAAACAGAGCCGGGCTCTCAGGAATATGCAGAGTTCCTTCACTTGCCAAAGAAGAAGTTCACTGACTTTTGTATGTCATTTTCATGAAGTTCAATTTGATCGAAGTTTCTCATTCTCCTCTATCTAACAAAAACATGTGTGCAGTGTCTGTTATATTGCTGTCCTATTAAGGTGGCTTGTATCAATAGGGCAGAGTGTCTGATTAAAACGTTACTAAGATTAGATTGTTAGTTTTGATAAATGTTTGTTTCCATTTTGATTGTCTTTCGATTTTTCATTGTTAAGTTAGATGATAATGAAGTTATGCTTATAAATAGTTAAGTTAGACATGATTTTTAGTTGGTTACAGAATTACATCGTCAATTTAAGTAGTTTCCTCGCTCAGTTTTGCAGAAGTGTGTGTTATGCTCTGAAGTTGCTTGCTTATAAATGTATACTTGCAATATAATATAGTATCAACAATGCAGTAGATTCCGTGTCTAATTAATCTTTTATTACTTTTTTTTTAGAAAAAAAAAACAAAATGCGATTGGAATTTATGGTTTGATTTTTTTTTTCTTGTGCAGCTAATGTTCGGAAGGAAATTCAAGATGAAACTGATAGAGTGACTGGGAAGTCAAAACAGATTTCTCCTATTCCTATTCATCTGAGTATCCATTCCCCAAATGGTATGATATTTTAGTTATTGGAATGAATACTTACAAGAAATGCGGCCACCTAATTCTGTGATGATGAAATCATCTAAACATTTCGACAGATTTAATGCTTTTATATATATATATATATCATTTGCTATGACTCATGAATCATCCATAGTTTGTAAGATTTCATCGGCTAGATGTTGTGGTGGGCGATATTTACGTGCTTTTTTTTTTTTTTTTAAAGGTGTCCTAATTTTGATTGACTTACTGTTACTGTAATTTTCATAAATCCCACCCTTCATGTACTGTAACTCACTTTGATGTCTAATGTTCTTATGGTTGTGTGGTTAGTGCTTTACAATTTCATTTTATTATATTTGTTGGAACTCTGCTAAAGTTGAGAATTTTTTTTTTTTTAAATAGCTATTCTTCTTTATTGTTTTATAGTCTTTTCAGTTTGCATCATGCAAGTAATTATTCTATTCTCTGACGATCCTGGTTTATTTTGTATTCAGTTGTCAACTTAACGTTGATTGATTTGCCTGGTTTGACAAAGGTTGCTGTAGGTATAGTTTTTTTCATTATCATTCATTATCTTTCATAATCAGGCATCCCAGAATTGGAAGTTCCATTTTTTTTTTCTTTATTTTAAATTAAAGATGTTTGTTCATTACAGAGGGACAACCGGAGAGTGTTGTTCAAGAGATAGAAACAATGGTTCGTTCTTACGTTGAAAAGGTATGGGATCTTTATTTTTCTTTTATTAATGTCACAAATAAAAATTACAACTTTATTATTGTTTTATAATTAATATTATTTTATTTATTTATTGAATTTTTAAATCATTTGTTTATGCATTCTTTTTGGATAGATTTGCAATTGAAGGCACTTGATTAAAAGAATATAATTAGTGGATTTATTCTTAAATTTAAGTTCTTCATGCTATATAATTTATCTAGATTTGTTCTGGATATGTGCATTGGCTCTATATTTGGTGTGGGATATAATGGTGTCAAACTCCACAGCTATTGAACATACAAGGTAACTAACCATGGTGGAAGTGGTCATCATGTCACTTATAGGGAAAAGTCAATCTTTGATCCTTGTTAAGCCACCTCAAAGGGATAAAATTTGCTTTCTTAGTCTTGTTATTACTCTGGTGAACTTTCCAAAATACATGGAAACATGCGACTTTAAGGAACTTGTCTCACAGTTTGAGATATTTCATGCATGGTTGGAAATTCAATCTATCTCCAGCAATGAGTGGGTGACTTACTTTTCAATTTATCTGCCAAAGAAATAAATTTGAATTGAAAAGTTAATAATCCCATATTGTTGCTGTACGAGTATACGTTTCAGTTTTGCAAGTACATTTAGCTTTAAGCTTTTCATAAGCTCTGTTTTTCTCCTCTTATGATGCACGGATTCCTGGTTATTGAATTACAGCCAAACTGTCTCATTTTGGCTATAACCCCAGCCAATCAAGATTTGGCAACATCGGATGCTATCAAGCTTTCTAGAGATGTTGACCCAACTGGTACACTTGCTTTCTTTTTTTTCAAATTGTGTGGTCAGTCAATTCAACAGTTTCATGCTTGCATTTCTTTAACTACTATGATGACTTTATTTTTACTTTAGAGGCTATATGTTTCTTTCCTAGGTGACAGGACATTTGGTGTGTTGACAAAGCTCGACTTGATGGACAAGGGAACAAATGCTTTGGAGGTAAGCTTTCTTACTTGAATGTCTAATTAGGTAACATGATATTATTTAAATTATAAAAATGCTTTCAACCCAGTTATGGAGGGAGTGAGGGGCAGTATTGAAGATTTTTGCTATATCAATTCTAGTAGAGTATGTTATATGCCTAGGATCCAATACAAATCCCAAGGTAGACTTAGCTCCATTGCCTGGCTGTAAGCCTGTAACAAATGGGTGTAGCAACTTATAGAATGTTTGTCTGCAACCTTTAAGCCACTAATTATTAAAACAATATTCAAATGAATTTACTAAAATGCACAATAAAGGCACCTAAAGCATTGTGCTCCCATTATTTAGACATCTATGTGACATTCAAATAGAAGAATTTTGCTTGGGATGGTGACCTTTCAAAATTTTATTTGGACTATGGAATTATTCACCATCTGTCTACGGCACTTTGAAATATGACAGCTCAAGTTTGGATGATATGAAAACAACTTGAATTGTTGTGAAGCCATTTAAGATATAGTTGCAGTCATACATATCTGCTTGCTACCCATTGTGCCTAAAAATACAAGACTATTATCTTATAACTGAAATTTGGCTAGTAACGACAGTGCTTTGATACTTTCAATGAAGTACATTCTGTGGAGTTTGAATAATGATATTGTTATAAGAGCCAGCTATCAAGATGAATCAGTGGCATCCAAATGAATGTCTCAGCCTTGAAAGGTGCTGTTTTGAATATTTTGTGGTTCCATCAAATTTTTCTTCTTTGGTGAATGACATTAACTCAACTTTGAAAGGTTTACAAGTACAAAAAGAATTTTTCTCTAATGTTATTTATAGAGAGGAGATGTATTAACATTTTACGAAGTGCCTAAAAGCAAGATTATATTCTTAGTTTTAATTAGATCATAGCTTAATGCACGTTACTTTTTTTCTTTTGGATTTCTAGAAAATGAGCTTTAACCCCTTATGAATTTGTCATCACAATTCTTCTGATTCTCTCTTTCTCTCTCTCTTTGTTCCCATTGTGTTTGTTAAAGATTCTTGAGGGAAGGGCTTATCCTCTTCAACACCCTTGGGTTGGAATTGTGAACCGCTCACAAGCTGATATCAATAAAAATGTGGACATGATTGCTGCTCGGCGGAGGGAACGTGAGTTCTTTGCCATGAGTCCTGATTATGGACACTTAGCTAACAAAATGGGCTCCGAATATCTCGCAAAACTTCTTTCGAAGGTTTTTGTTTCTAATTTGCATTTAAAATATTATGACTTCTCAATTCTAAACATAATTTTTATTATTTATCAAAACTTGTTTGTTTTCAGCATTTGGAGTCGGTAATTAGAACCCGCATACCTGGCATCATGGCTCTAATTAACAGGAGCATTGATGAACTGGAAGCAGAGTTGGACCATCTTGGTAGACCTGTTGCTATTGATTCTGGGGTGAGAAGCATATCTATTTGATCATTATTTATGGTGTTGGACAATCAATGGTGTTGATACATTCCACTGTTATGATTTTGCTTATTTTTATAGGCCCAGTTGTATACTATCTTAGAGTTATGCCGTGCGTTTGACCGGATATTCAAGGAGCATTTGGAAGGAGGGTATAGTGAACCTCATTCTTTTCATTTTCATGCTTTTAATTCCAAAAGAGTTGCAAGCTGCAATATGGAAGCGATAATTAGATGCTTGTAAATTGCATCACCTAGTGAAACATGAGGTTATTATGGATTCAACGTGTAAACAGAATGCATGCATGCCTTATCGAAGAAAATCTTGATTTTCCATTAAACTGTAAATTATTTTCACTTGCTTATTTGCAATTTTTTTCCAATGCCAACTGGAACAGAGCCTTAGATAAACCTGGGCCGTAATTATTAAACTGGAAACAACTAAGGTCTTAATGTATTTGGTAACAGCCACTGGAAATATGGGACATTAGCCATTTCTAGCTGAACATACTCTCTTTTGTGTTATACTCTCTTGTTTCTCAGACGACCAGGTGGTGATCGAATTTATGGAGTTTTTGACAATCAGCTCCCTTCTGCTTTGAGGAAACTTCCATTCGACCGCCATCTGTCACTGCAGAATGTTAGGAAAGTGGTTTCAGAAGCAGATGGGTACCAACCTCATTTAATTGCTCCTGAGCAAGGTTATCGACGGCTTATTGATGGGGCACTTAACTATTTCAGAGGTCCAGCTGAAGCTTCAGTTGATGCTGTAAGTGCCCTTGGTTTTTCCTCCTAAGTGACTTCTTATGATTAACTAATGAACCAGTCTGTTCCCTTTCTTTATGCTAAGATCTTTTTATAAGTGGAAGCTCGAGAAATACAATTTCAGGCAGTAAACATTTGTCAAATCCTTTTGTTTGAGCATCTTCAGAAGTTCAATGGCTGACCAGGAGCCCTTGCACCAAATGCCTGAAAAAACTGGAGTCATTCCAAACAAACGGAGTCTTTAAACTGAGATGGTCATAGCCATCACTTGGAATCTTAAAAATTGTTTTCTTTGTTAGCATTTATGGGAACTTATGTTAAATATATGTATTGCCAAAAGTTGTCCTGTGCCAGCTATTGAAATGATTAGAGTTTTCAACAGCTGTGTAATTAAATAATGGGAATTTTATTTATTGCATTTCCCAAGCTTTAATGTTGTCATAAAACCTCTAATCTGTTAAATGGTCATTTGAACTGCAGGTTCACTTCATTTTGAAGGAACTTGTGAGAAGATCAATTGGAGAAACTCAGGTTTGGAATCAGGAAACTTTACTGTTTATAGTAGCAGTGTTCATGTAACAAGGAGCACAAGTTGGTTGATGTTCTGAAATTGTACAGGAGTTGAAACGCTTTCCAACTCTGCAAGCTGAAATAGCAGCAGCAGCCACTGAAGCATTGGAGAGGTTCCGTGAAGATAGTAAAAAAACAACTATGCGATTGGTGGACATGGAATCCTCATACCTGACTGTAGATTTCTTCCGGAAACTTCCTCAGGATGCAGAAAGGGGTGGAAATCCAACTGTCTCATCAGTAGACCGATATGCAGAGGGGCACTTCCGCCGGATTGGATCAAATGTTTCTTCTTATGTTGGGATGGTGGCTGAGACACTTAAGAATACCATTCCTAAAGCTGTGGTTCATTGTCAAGTGAGGGAAGCCAAACGGTCTTTACTGGATCATTTCTACACACAACTGGGCAAAAAGGAGGTAATTAACTATCATTTTGTTCTATATCTCAGTCTGTGTGTGTGTTCAGATTAGCTAAAATTATGATTGGAAACCTATTTGAGGAGAATGCATTTGGTTTCATTTATGAAATATGTTTATGAAAATTATAATTAAAAATGAAAATGATGTTTCTAAAACTTGTTTTGAAAAATGCAGATGTTTATGGAATCAATTGTTAAATATGGTTTTCAAAAACTGAAAAAACTGTAAATACTTAGTATCATTTTTCAAAATGAGTAAAGAAGTTAGGAGGGAAAGTTAATGGTTTGTTGCAAAACTTATTTTCGAAACAACATTTTTCATTTCCGAAAGCAACATTAGAGCTGTTTTTGGTTCTTGAAACAGAAAGCAACTTTTAAGCACTTTTAAACAACCATGAAATTTCAAGCAAACTACCTTTCCTTTTTTCTTTCCTTTCTTTTTTGGAACCAAAATTTCAACAAACTTGTTATGTGACATTTTGTATGTGACTGAATCTATAGACGTAAACATAATCGAATCAAATTCAGGTATATTTCAATGCAGTTTCTTATTGTTATTTACTGATTTACATGTGTAAAATGTAACTTGTTAGTGTTATTAGTATTTATCGACTTGCCATTTTTGCTTGAATGAAGACAGACACAGTGGTAATTTAATTTTTTTAAAGTTATCATTGGTCCAAGTTAAGATTTCAGACCTGGCTATTACTTGGTCTTCCAGTCATGTGAGTAGTAGACTCCTCGAACAAATTTAGAGTTAGGGTATTGTCTTTGGATATATCAGTTCTAGTGTTTTTTTGAAGCAAGGACTGGAGCACTTTTGATAAATTGAGGTATGGTGATCCTTTTTATTTCTTTTTTTCTTTTTTAATTTTTTAATTGTTGGTTTATTTCGTGCAGGGAAAGCAGCTTTCTGAGTTGCTGGATGAAGATCCTATGCTGATGGAGAGAAGGCAGCAGTGTGCCAAGAGACTTGAGTTGTACAAATCTGCTAGGGATGAGATCGATTCTATCTCATGGACTCGATGAGATGAATCAAGATCAAGGGCCATGCCAGAAGCTCTTGTAACTATAGCTTGAGAAGAGTGAGAGACATGCATGTTAATTTGCCCATGTTATCAGCTTTGATGGTATTTTACATTAGAATTTGATTATATAAGGTTGGTGGACAATAGTTTGTAATTTCTTGAGTGCTTTTGTAATTAGCCAAAGTATGTTCTTTATCTTGTGTTTTCTGAAATCTGAATTAGCTAAAGTATTTTCAATCGTACAAAATTAATTTTGTTTGATCTGCGATCTTTGGTTAGAATTGATTAAGACATTATTACACCTATAGTATGAATTATATTGTTTTCTTTTCTGAAACATGTTAAACTTCATTTAATTCAATTAACACTCCAACGAAGATCATGTCGATTCCATTTCATTAGATTTTATGGAGAAATGTGATCCAATCTATTGAATAATTAATGAATATTCTGGTTACTCCTAGTTCGTTGACCTTGAATTGACTAGCAGAAATCTTGGAGAATGTAGCAGTGCTTGTTTGGTATTGTTTTCTATTTTTCCTTTTTTTTTTAATTGAAATTGTAAAATTGATTTTTATATTTTTTGAATTAAAAAACATGTCTGATAACAATTATTGAAAATAATGTTTTGAAAATGATAACCTACAAAATGTGTCTGGTAGTAATACTTTAAAATAAATTTTGTAAATTGTATTTAGGGTTAGGTTTATTAATTTAAAATATTGATTTAAAAAAATGATTTGAACATCTATTCATATATTTTCACTCAATCTAAGGATTGTTATTATATCTGTATATATATTAATATGGTAAATTTATTTTATTTCTATATGTTGGGAACGTCATTTTTTTAACTATTTATTCAAATTAGGCTTAATCATTTATATAGTTTTTAAAATACATTAAGTTAATTCATTCCGTTAGTCAACTAACAGTTAAATTAAACATTTACTATAAGTAGCAAAGATATTTTTGTTATTATGTAATTTGATTAATAGATTGACAAAAAAAAAAAAAAAAAAAAAACAGGCGTCAACCAAAGGATGATGGAATAATAAAAATATGAAATAAATAGGAAGTTATAAATAAAAAATTTAACAAATTAAAAAAAAAATTGAAAAACGAAAAAAAAAAAAAAATCTTTTTGAATGATTTGATTATTTAAGTTTGTTCTTCAACAAACCTAGGTGATCGAGCAAACTAGGTTGCTTAGGTCATTCTTCAATGAACCCCAAGTGCTTGGGTTCATTTGTCTTCTTTGAACAAACCTTAGCAGATGAACGAACCCAAGCAACCAGAGTTTGAATGAACAGGTTGCCTGGTTTCGTTATCTAGGTTTATTCGACAATAAGACCCAGTCGATATGAGTATTGAAACCCCATGAAACTAGATTAAATCTGATTTTTTTTTTTTTTTTTTATTTACAGGTTTTTTTCTTGAGATTATCTAAGTTTCGAATTGATTTTAGTTTGAAATGCTGATGGATGATTTTATGATTTTGTGGTTGCTGAATACTTGATTGAAGATAAAGATTGATGTTGATAATGAGTTGAAGATGAAGGATGTGGGTCAATTTTTTTTTTTTTCCTGTTTTTTAATTCAATTTATTTTAGGATTTAATTTTAATAATTTTATAAAACATTCACCGTCCATCTATAAATGACGGTGGAGATTAGTGATTTTTTAAGGTATCATTTATTATTATTTTTAATTTTATTTATGTGTTTAATTGAATCTCCACCATCCACCCCAATTTGATAGATGGTGGAGATTAAGTTTTATTTATTTAATTAATTCTTAAAAAGGTTAAAATTGAACTAGGTTATGGGTTCGATCAGAGCCCCTGCTTTGATTTTTTTTTTTTTTTTTTTTTTTTTTTTGTGGTTCATGTTTTGATGTTTTATTATTATTGTTAATGAAGTTGTTGTTGTGAAAGATGATAATGTTGATGAATTGAATAGATAATATTGATAAATTGTGGGTTGATGATGTTAAAGACAGTAGGTTCACAATGAAACTGTGATTGTTTTTTCATTTTTTTTTCAGATTTTTTATAAAATTAATTTTATTTCAATTCAATTCTAACCTACATTAAACATAATATATTATAATTTTAATATAATCTCAATTTCTACTAAATATGGAATGATAATTTTTTAATTCATTTCGTTCTATTCCATTGAAATGCAATGCAATCCATTTCATTTCTTTCCAATCTGGCATACCAAAATAATGTTGGCACCAGAACATCATAAATGGCAACACTCAGCAAACCCAGCCAGCAATCCAAGCAAATAAAAAGGAAAGAAACCAAAACAAATCTTTTTACCACTAGTAACTAGCCTTGTCCGAAAACACACACAATTCCAAACCTATAAGGCTATGTTTGGTAGGTGGGATTTGAGATGGGATTGAGATTCATTTTCTCTCATTCTCCCATATCCCATGTTTGGAGCTGCTGATGGGAATGGACATTTCATTCCCAAGTCCCCCTCCAATCCCATACTCATGGGATATATCATTCCCACCCTTCCCCAAGTCATTCCAAAATCCCAATCTCATGGGATTCAGTTTTTTATTTATTTTTTATTTTTTCATTTCATCCTCTCCCACCCTCTCTCTCTCTCTCTCTCCACCGAATCACAAGTCTTCTTCTTCTTCTTCTTATTTGTTTTTTCCCGAGTTGGGATGGTTCTGGGTTCGTCGCCGAACCCAGAACCGGCGACGAACCCGGAACTTAGTTTTGGGCTCGCGATGAACTCAGATCTGGGTTCTGGGTTCGTCACCCCAAAACCATCTGGTGGTTCTGGGTTCAGCGACGAACCCAGGACTAGATGGTTCAATCTTCTTCTTTTTTTTTTTTTTTAATGTTATTAATGTTATGATGATTTGATGATGTTAAGATGATTTGATGATGTTAAAATGTTGTTGTTATTGTGTGAGATGATGATATTGATGAATTGTGGTTATTGATGTTGAATTGTGGGAGATTATAGAGTTTGATATTGAAGAAATGAGAGATTATTATTATTGTTATTTTTTTTTTTCAGATTTTTTTTTATAAAATTAATTTTATATAATAAAAATTTTAAATTAATTTTATTCCAATCCAATCATAATCTATACCAAACATGATACAGTATAATTTTAATATAATCACAAATTCTACCAAACATGGGATGGTGATTTCTCATTCCAATCCAATCCAATCTATTCTAATCCAATCAATTTCATTCCAATCCAATCCAATCCCGCGTGCCAAACGCGGCCTAAGTTTGTGTTTGGTGCATGGGATTTGACATGGGATTGAGATTGAAAATATCACAAACTTCCAAATCTCATGTTTGGAGAGTGAATGAGATTGAGATTCAAGAATCCCAACCTCCATCCAAATCTCATTCTTTTGGCATTTCCTAATCCCCACTCAAACCATGTCATTGCATGAGATGAGATTGGATTTGATTTTATTTTCTCCTCTCCTCGTCTCTCTCTCTCACAGCTTTTGTCACTCTCTTTCTCTCATCAAACCTCTCCTCCCTCTCTTCTTCTTCCTCTTCTTCTTCTTCTTTTTTTCCCGAGTTGGGATGGTTCTGCGTTCGTCACCGAACCCAAAACCTAGTTCTGGGCTCACGATGAACCCAAATCTGGGTTCGTCACCCTAGAGATGAACCCAGAACCCAGTTCTGGGCTCACGATGAACCCAGATCTGGGTTCTGGGTTCGTCACCCCAGAACCATCTGTTCTGGGTTCGGCGACCGAACCCAGAACCACCAGATGGTTCTGGTCGGCGACGAACCCGGGGTCGTCGCCGACCAGAACCATCTGGTTCTGGGTTCGGCACCGAACCAGGACAGATGGTTCGATCTTTTTGTTGTTGTTGTTGTTGTTAATGATTTGATGATGTTAAGATAATTTGATGATGTTAAAATATTGTTGTTGTTGTGTGAGATGATGATATCGATGAATTGGATTGATGATATTGATGAATTGTGGTTATTGATGTTGAATTGTGGGAGATTATGGAGTTTGATATTGAAGAAATAGGAGATTATTATTATTTTTTTCATATTTTTTTTTATAAAATTAATTTTATATAATAAAAATTTTAAATTAATTGTATTCCAATCCAATCTCAATCTATATCAAACGTAATATAGAATAATTTTTAATCCAATCCCAAGTTCTACCAAACATGAGATTGTGATTTTCCAATCCAATCCAATTCAATCCATTTCATTCCAATCCAATCCCGCGTGTCAAACGCAGCCTAAAGGTCTTGGTTACACAATGCCGCCCAGAAGACAAGCTTAAAATCGAGACGTTCTATGGAAGATACTTATTTGCAGGAAATTATGACCCATTTGACTGAAAAGTTGGAGGCTATGAGCCAAAGAATGGACACCATGGGCACTCGAAGTGTTATATCAAACGCATACATATTCCATAGAAGATAAATGAACCGAGAGTTTTGAAAATCTATTTAGGGGACGATGCAAGGGAGTTAAATTATCCAAGATCGGTGATAAGAGTCAGGTCTGACGGTTGATATTTTGGAGTTTCAAGAAACTGGTCAATTGGAAGAATTTTTGGGTGCTTTTGAAGAAATTTGAGAGTTTGAAGTAGCGTTAGATAAACAAATGGTATCTCTGGGTGGCAATTAGATTTCGTTTGAGAGTAGCTGCTTGGTGGCACTAGCAATGGATCGAGCTTGCAAAAGCTAAGTAGGGGACGAGGGAAATTGTCACTTGGAGAGGTTGAAGAAGCACGTGTGCTTCATTTTTGCTGCATAATTATAGCAGAGTATTGTACCAGCAGCTGCAAAATTTGAGGCATGAAAATTGCTATCTAGACGAATATACAACTGAGTTTCATTGGTTGACAGCAAGGAATGACTTTGCAGAGATAGAAGAACAAATGGTGGCTTGATATATAGGTGGCTTACTTGTGAAATTTCAAGACATGCCGAATCTATTTGTGAAAATACACGAGCAAGTTTTGCAATTGGAGAAGCAATTGGGACTTCATTCAAGAGAAACATAAGGAATCCTATCGTGAAGTTTCAAGTGCCCCACCTCAGACTCAGAATGTCAGCAATTTAAAGCCACCGGTTTCAACAAATAAAACTACTGGGAACAATCAGACCAATAAGAACCCAACAGCGAGTTTAGAAGTATGCTGCTTCACTTGTGCAAAGACATGACATTGCATGTTCGAGTGCAAAAAGGGAGGCAAATATGGGAAAAGGGATCTTTATAGAGAATGGAAATAAAATGTCTAATATTGAAGATGAGGAGCAGGATGTGGATGCTTCACAACTTACGGAGGAACTTGTTGAAAGGGTTCAGGCATGATGTCGTAGTAAAAAGGGCATGTTTTACTCCAAAAGGGGAGAGTGATGAACAATGGTTGAGACATAACATCTTTTTAACTAACACAATTGATGGGAAGTTTGTCGTTTGGTGACTGATTCAGGTAACTATGAGAGTGTGATCGCTGAAGAAGCAGTGATCAAACTAAACTTGAAGACGGAATTGGAACTAAATATACAGACAAATATTTGGTGTGATGTCATTACAATGGACACATGTAATTTATTATTGGGAAGACTATGGCAGCTTGATAGGGGAACAATTCATGATGGTAAGAAAAACACTTACATAACTTTATTTTGACAAGTCTAAAATTGTTCTAGTACCAAGTAGGGAACTCCTTTAAAAACGCCAGTAAACTGCCAAAATTTGTTGAACAAAAAGCAGTTTGTGGAAGTTGTAAATGAGACAAAAATGGTGTATATCCATTTAAGCAAATATAAGCCTAGTAGTGGTGATGTACCTGAGGTTGTCAAACCATTGTTAATTAAAGCAATTTCAAGTCTTTATTTTCTAATGAATTGCATCGAGGATTGCCACCATAAAGGGATGTCCAACGCCAAATCGATTTAGCTCTTGGTTTGGCTCTACCAAATCGTCCATTTTATCACATGAGCCCCGTGTAGTACTTGCATTACTCATCTTAAAAAAGATAGTACATGGAGGATGTGTGTTGACATTCGTGCCATTAATAAAATTTTCATTCCGTATTGTTTTCCTATTGCTCAATTAAATAAATTGCTTGATCAGTTGAGTGGTGCAGTGATATTTTCCAATCTAAACTTGAAAAGTGCTATCATCAAATCTGAATCAAGCTTAGGGACAAATAGAAGACTGCATTTAAAACTCAGGAAGGGCTATGAATGGCTTGTGATGCTGTTTGGTTTGTCGAATGCACCTAGTACTTTCACACGATCATGAACCAAGTACTTCATCCCATTGTTGGAAGGTTTGTTGTTTATTTTGATGGTATTATCATCATTTACAACAAGAGCCAAGAAATACATTGGCAGCATTTAAGGGATGTTTTAATAGACATGATGAGTGCAAGTTTATTTGCAGCTGCAAACAAATGCAATTTTCTAACTGAAACAGTTTTGTTCCTTGGTTATGTGATTTCAAAGCAGGGTATGTTGCGGATAAGTCAAAAGTTGAAGCTACGAAAAATTGGCCACAACCTAAGACGTCTTCATGGCTTGGCATCGATCTATATATCTCATATTTCAGCTCCATTACAAAATATTTAACAAATTGCATTAAGGCTAGTCAGTTTAAATGGACCGAAGAGGTAACCAGAGCTTTTGAGGTGATCAAGAAAAAGTTGATAGTATCGAACTTTCAAGCTTCATTGTGACGCCTCCAAGGGTTGCATTAGCATTGTACTTAGCCAACAAGGACATTCAATAGCTTACTTTAGTAAGAAATTGAATGGTTTTAAACTACGTTACAATCACTATTGTAAAACTCGATGAGTAGGTTCGACTACTTGTGGAGAACTCGATCAGCAGGGTTTCGTCGATCCAAAAACCCCCTAATTTGGGGTTTTAACATCAACGTTGGAATTGTTTATTGAACAACTTCGACGTTGATCTCAACAAGTTGACATTGCACAACTTGTTAACATGAACATTGGAATTGTTCATCGAACAACTTGCATGTTTGCTAACTTCATACGTCCATTTTTGTTATGTTTGAACAATTTCAAATGTTGTGTTAACGTCAAACTTGTTCATTGAACAACTTCGACGTTGATCTCAATAAGTTGATGTTGCATAACTTGTTAACATGAACGTTGGAGTTACTTGTGGAACAACTTTGACATTTGTTGACGTCATACGTCCATTTTTGTTAAGTTTGAACAACTTCAGACGTTGTGCTAACATCAAACTTGTTCACTAAATAACTTCAACGTTGATCTCAACAAGTTGATGTTACACAACTTGTTGACATGAATGTTAGAATTGTTCATAGAACAACTTTGACGTTTGTTGACGTCATACGTCTATTTTTGTTAAGTTTGAATAACTTCAGACGTTGTCCTAACGTCAAACTTATTAACTAAACAACTTTGATGTTGATCTTAACAAGTTGGCGTTACTGAACTTGTTAAGAAGAAGGTTGAAGTTGTTGACTGAACAACTTCGATGATAAAATAAATTTTTAATAAAAAATAATAATAATATAATATAATATTTTATAATAAATTATTATATTTATATATTATTTTCTTTATAATAAAATATATTTTAATTTAATAATAACTTAAATACTTATAATATCATTATAATACTATATTTCATAATAAAATGTTATTTTAATATTATTTATTATAAAATTATTATTTTTAATTTGCAGCAACTGGTTTCAACCGGTTACTGCAGATTTCATAAACACTACTTGGCTGCCAACTGGTACCCAAATGTGTTTGTATGGTACAAACAACAAAAATTGTTTGTACCATAACCAATCCCTTCTAAAGAACCAATTAAAATATTTTTGAAATTAAACATATAATATACTAAAGCAATCCATAAAGTTTACTTACTTCTTCAGCTTATCCCAATAGTGAAAATAACTTTACAAATTTAATACCTTTTATCAACCTAAAATCACATCACAAATCTCATAAATTTATAGGAAATCGTAACTTACTAAATTAATCTAAGTCCAAATATCATTCAAATCCACTACTATCAATACTGCCTCATTGATATAGTCCACTTTCTCTATTTTTAATAAATTGTGTATAAAACCAATCTTCCTGAAAATGCATATATGTTCTAAAGACTCAAAACAAATGCCATAAAAATTTCTAGCCTTAACTACCTATGTTAACCTATCAATATAAACCTTCGAATCTAAACCAAGGCTATATCAATATTAACTTTGAAACTAAACAACCCTTAATCTTCGAATTTTTAAAAATAAACTATTTCATAAAAATCCTTTAAATTTTAATGTCTTATAGAGGATTTATATTGGTTCATATAGAAATTTAATGACACCAAAATAGCATTAATCACATATCCAAAATATTCAAAATTCAATCTAGTTCAGTGCTGTCTAGATTTTTATTTCACTGAGTTAGAGGTGAACAAAAATTTCTAATTAATTACACACTTATCTATGACCACAACATTTTCACACTATAACCCAACATCCTAAGGATCATTCATACCAAATTTCATAATTTTATACCTTTATTTGTCCATTCAAACAATTAAAAACAAATCCAACAGAGCTACTACTAGGAAGCAAATTTTTAGCAACATCTATTTCCTCCATAAGAAATCCATAAAATTTTTAATATTATTTTAAAATAACTCCAGACATAACAATATGATATTATAAGTCTATTATGCCATAAAATCCTAATATTAATAAATAAAAATTTGAAAGAAAGAGAATACACCTATTTGATTCCTGATCAACCTTTACAATCAATCTTGAACTCCAAACTTGCTATGGTTGAAAGTTTAACTTTGTTAATAGAGAAAATTTTTTGAATGATACATGAGAGTTTTCAAGGGAGAGAAGTAGCTGTTGAGAACGAAGAAGAATAATATATGTGAGACTTCAAACCCTAATAGCAATTAGGGAAAATATATAAACATATATATTTTTGCCTTTTTTTTTAAAAAAAAAAAAAAATTCTTTCTATTTTTTGCATAGCTACCAAATTCACCCAATTGGGCTTTTGTCCAATTGCCTTAACATTATTATACAACTTGGGCTTACACTTAATTTGGGCCTATTTATTAATTCTTTTTTGGACTCAATTAATCTCTTGGGTACTTAGATTTGGGCCTTACAAATAATCCGCTGTTAAAAAAAATTTCGTCCTCGAAATTTATGAATAAATCCAACTAAAGATGTCTCGTTCTAAAGTCGTTGCTTTTGTTTCTTCATCAATAATCATAATAATTCTATTCCTAATTAATCTCCAAATTTCCACATATACAAGACAGTAGATCCAAAACAATTCGCACCTACGTAGACAACCATTTAACAACACTCTTCAATTTGATTCTCATCAATACTCATACTAGTACACTCTTGAATAATCATATCTACACAACTATTCTGAATAATAGTCATTTTCTTTTTTATAACCTCTAATTGTAAACAAAACTTAATAAATCATTCCATGTAACTTTTACACTTTATTTAGTCCTCTTAACTTTTGAATAATGAATCATTATCCACCAATGAATAATTAATTTCTCATTTCTGTTATATCCTATCCATACTCTTTAGAACAAATAAAACATTCAAGATCATAACCTAAGAAATCAACTCCATGTTGCAATCATATAAATTTCATTTAATTATCTCAAAATTGAAGTCTATCATCCCATAACTCGATTTCAAACCTAATAAACATGTATTTTCCAAATAAATGATTGAATGTCATCCTTCTATTTCGCAATTCTAATATTAAACAAAACTACCTTTACTTAAACCATTAATAACACCACAAAACAATTATAAAATTTTATATCCACTTCAAGAGTCAATCTAGAACTTTATTCGATCTTCCAAAATTTCAGTTATCCAAAACTCCAAGTCATAAACATCTACAAATAATAGTTTCCAATTCAGATATATCGAAAACAATCCTTGTGGAAAGCTACTTTAGTCTCAATTCACTATAAAGAACTAATAATAATTCACGTTGTCATATTTTTAATATGAAAATTCTCTATAGTGAAATAAAAATTCTTTATTAATATTTTCTTGTGATTTTACCGGTCTTTTCTTCCAACGAGAATGAAATATTCAAATAAGTTAAACCACAATGAATCAGTAAATGTTCAATGATTATAGTCAATTACTAACACCAGTACAAATGAAGATTTATATCAAATTCAATACCAATAAAAATAGGAGTTAAACACACAACACCCCCTTGAGGTTTAACTTAAAACAGATGGGAAGAAGGTTTGGTTTTTATAACAAATTACCCTTAACTTTATAACAAATTATCCTTAACTTAACAGTTAAAGAGTGTTAAGTTTAATGGTCAACTGTGATTTAAAATACAACAATGAAAATATCCTTAGTTTTTAAAATTTAAAAACTAAATTAAAAAAACTTTCCATCATCTTCATCTTCTTCGAACGCGTCTCTCTCTCCCTCTTCCCCTCTCTCTTTTCTTCTTCATCATCATCATTATCATCATCATCATCATCATCTTCTTCTTCTTTTTTGAACTCGTCACTCTCTCTGTCTTCTTCTTCTTCATCTTCTCTTCGTCACTCCAGTTACATCCTTCCAAACACCACCAAATCTCTCCGCCATTGAAGTTGTCATCGATCCTTTCCCTATCCCCTTCTCTACTGCATTTTCATCCTTTCGTTCTCCCCCACTTTCGCTGAGATTTCCAGCCTGGTCGGCTTCGATTTCGCCATTGTCGACATGGAGCATGGCCCTGGTGGGATCTTTAAAGCCCTCACTAGTCTCTCACTATCGCGTGGATGCCAGCCATCTCGCGTCTCTGGGGTTAGTTTGGTTGTGGGTTTTTTTTTTTTTTTTTTTTTTGGGTTTATTGGATTTTGGTGTTTTTTGATTCAAGATGGAGTTATTATTATTATTATTATTTTTTTGAATCGATTGTTTTGATGTTTTTGCTGCTGGTTATATGAAGATTGATGGATTTTGAGATTGAGAAGATTTTTGTTTGTTATTATTGAATGAGAGACGGTGGACATGAACTTGAATAATGAAGATTTATGGGTTGCTAAACACAGTGCGGATAGTGGAAATGGTGGATAATTTGTTGATGATTTGTGTTTTTTGGTTCTGCCATTGGAGAACAAGGAGAGGTTTCTAGGTTTGGGTGGTTGATTTTACTAATGATTCTGGGTTTGGTTTTGCCATTTGAACACAGTGGAGACAATGGAAATGGTAGAGAATTTGTTTGATGCATCTATTTTTTCATTTTGATTTTTGTGATTTTGGGCTGATAATTTTGAGTTACTATTGATGGTTCGTTAATGTTGGTTTGTAGAATGAGAAAGAACAAGAAGATCTTCATCTTGTTTAAAGATGAAGATGAAGATTTTGTTTATTTAATTTTTTTTTTTGTTTATTGTTTTTTATTTTCATAAAAAATTACTTTAATTGTTTTTGTTTGTATATTTTTTTTAGTTTTTAATTTTTCATATCAATGAAAAATTGTAATTAAAACAAATTTACATTTATTTTTTAATTTAGTTTTTATTAGATTAATTTTTATTATTTTAAATTTTATAACAAAATTAATTTTGAAAACTAAGGGCATTTTCGTCTTTGTACTTTAAATCATAGTTGACCGTTAAACTTAACACCCTTTGACCGTTGTTATGTCCGTTTTCTCGACCTGGACAAATAGGGCAGTATAGACCCAATAAACATGAACAGGAATGAAGACCCAAAAGGCCCAATCCTCAGGTCGTTGCAGCGAGCTCGCCAAGCTCGCGAGATAGCTCAATGCCAAAACGGTCCGACCTTATTTTCAGCCCGCTTCAACACCTATTCAGCTCGCACAGCTCGCCAGACCAGGGAGCTCGCGCCAGGTAGTACCTTGTGCAGCAAGTCATCAGTCCTACATAATGTCTTGATTTCTCGCCGGCACCATTCACACAATTATCAAGGAGCATTTATGCGGCGATCATGCATTTAATGAAGAGAAGACCTCTTTTGGTGCAATAAATGCAGACGTGGGCATTGGAGAAACAATCATTACCTTTATAATAAATGCAGTACGGTTTATGTCAGGATTAGTTGAAAATAACCATCATTTGTAACGTATATATCACTCTTTGTCATCTCCCTTTTTCTATAAATATGAGAGATTTTTACTGTACAAATAAGCTAAAAAAATATTAGAATACCGTCACTCTGTCGGAATTACCTCAAAGTGGCCGTGGACGTAGGCGCAGTCGCCGAACCGCGTAAAAATTCTTATGTTTTTGCATTCATTCTTCCCCCTCTTTTCTTCATTAACTGCTCTATTACTGTTGCATATTTACTACCACCAACATTCCTTCATCTTTATTGCTCCAGACCAACCTTAAACCTCATTCACTACACCTTTAATACCATTAATACCCTTCTTTACCAAGCTCGCAGTCTGGGCCCCAGAATCTCTGAGTTGACCGTTTCAGGATGTCAACAACCGTTAAGTTAAGGGTAATCTGCTATAAAAATTAAATTTTATTTTCATCTGTTTTAAGTTAAACCTCAAAGGGGTGTTGTGTATTTAACTCTAAAAATAAATGCTCCACCCCAATATCTTTAACTACTAAATGTGATTCAATTCCATCAAAATCACATCTAGATCATAACCTCATACAAATTCTATAATTTAACTTATTTTCATAAATATATGCACAATTAACATTTAGCTTTCAAAACCTTTACAAGAAAAAGTTTAAATCTTTAAATTCCACCTTCATTCAAACATAGGTGATTAAGAATATGGATAACAACATTATCTCATCTTATCATGCATTTTAGTAAGGAAATTCCCTAAACACAAAGGATTCAAATTACATAAGACCTACCTCACTTATGTACCATTGTTCCAATGAATTGCAAAAACTTTTACGTTTCAAAATATCAATATTCCTAAGCTCTACAATTTGAGCGAAGTAACAATCAAATGAAATAACATCATATTAAATTTAATTGATCAAATCACAAGATCATTTCATCTAAGTACTTCAAAATACTCATATCCACTCTTAACGACAACCAATTCAAATCTAATTAATAACCAATTAACATTATGGAATGACTACTACACTTCCATGCAATATGATAATGTAATTGTATGTCATAACCACTCTACTATTTGCACATTTATCTCCTCGCACTACTAGATTTTATTACCTTATAAAATATATTCAAAATATAATTAACTATCCTCAAAACAACTAAGGTCTATAAGGGAAATAAATATCTAAGTACTTATGCCTCAATCTAAGTAAGTATATAGAAATCAATCTCACTTCTATAACTCATGGAATCATAGAAAATGAAAAATCCTTAATTTCTACCACATTAACTACCGAAACATTTGCCAAATTGAAACCTAGTATCTAGATTACTAATATCACAATTTAATATGTAGAATCAACCGTATAGAACCATCATTCTTGTTAAGTAATTCTTGTCGTTGAATTTTTAGCTCCTCAAGCTCAACTAGTGCCATACAATAAGGTGCCTTAGAAACAAGACTAATGCTAGGCAACAAATCAATTGCAAACTCAATCTCATGATCGAGTGGCAAACAACTTAAATTTTTAGGGAAACACATTAGAGCACTCATTAATTATCGGATTGTCTTTCAAACACATGTGGTAACCATTATTCATCACTATGCATGCCAAATGCCCCTTACATCCTTTCATCAATAATTTTGTAGCCTTCAGAGCAAAAATCAAACTATTGCAAGAGTTTTGTTTTCGCTGAACTCAAAATTCTTTCACCCCAAGAATATAGAATATAATCTTCTTAGTGAAATAATCAATGTTATCGTGATGTGTTGCTAACCAATCCATCTTTAAGATAACATCAAAGTCATACATTTTTAAAGGTAAGAGATCCATCTAGAATTCCCTCTTGCCAAAAGTGATCAAACAACATCCTTAGACATAACTTATCATAATACCATCAACCATAAGGGTAGCTATAGATCTAATGGTTCCGCTATTCTATTCACATAAGTAGCACGAGAGATAAGAAAATTGAATAATGAATTGATAAATGATCTACAACATTATGATCATCTATCTTCATGAACAAAAACATGACGAAAACTTAAAATTCCAAATTCCATAAAATTAGCCAACATTAAACTAGGCTTTAATTATAAAATTTGCAAAATCATAACCTAGTCCCAAGTATTAAACCTTAATGAATCAGAAATCATCATATTTCTCTCACTACAAATAGTTCAATATCATAACTGCTTTTGCGAAGAAATCATCCCAAGTTTACACATCATCAATTCTTAGTCTACAGAGTTAACTAAGATCATCCATAATCATACTTAGTCTACAGAATCGACCACGCTCTGATACCAAATTTGTAACACCCCAATTTGCCACAAAGTGCAGGTTTACCCATATAGATAGATGGATCATTAAGGGTTTGGAATTGATTGGTTGATGGGATTTCTCTAAAGATTATTGCATGAAAGGTTCAAGTGAGTCAGGAAAGTTGAAGAAGTTAAGCTAGGCGGAATTGCACCGGAAAGTTGATTTCTAAAGAGGTCTAGAGTTTCCAATCTTTGTAAGCTTCCAATGCTTTTTGGTATTTTTCTAGTCAAGTGGGAAAATATTTGAGGTTTTTAGTCTACATAAAACTGTGGCTAGTGAAGATAAACTCCATGAGCCAAGAAAATTGCACATCAAACAACTGCATAAGCATAATTCATATTAAAGGTATACAATGCAAAATGTACATGCAACTTCACCATCTAAAGAAATTAGCAAAACGGACATGGGCAAAGAAATTTACATTTCAACCTATATCTCTCATTCTTCTCTTGGTAATTTTACTCCTATCATCAGCAAGGCCACGGACCCCTTCCTCCAAGAAGGCAGCCATGATGGCTTCCTTTTTTTATTTTTTATTTTTTCAAAAATGAATCAGTAATTGATCTTTTTGAGCCTAACAATTTCAATCAACAAAAGAGATTGGAATATTTAAAACCTGATTAGAAGTCTTCGTTTTTATTCCCATTTTTTACCACATTGGTGGTCCTTTAAGCATTTGATCATGGAACTTTTGCGATGTGAATGTGATTGGAGGTTTGAAGCTAAAACAATAATGTAACAATTTTTCTCACAAACCAAAATTTAATGTTGCATTTACTTGCACGTAATCAGAATGACTTAAAATCAAAATAATACGGAATCAAATTGGCTTGGAATCGCATTAATGTATTGAAATTAAAATAAGTAGTTTGCTGAAATCGGAATTAACAACATTCTCATTGAGATGTATACTTTGATTTAAAATTAAAATGAATTAATTATAAGTTATAAAAATTTCCTTAATTAAAAGTATGTATGCCATAATTTTTTTTTTTTTTTAATTAAAAAAGCTATATAATCATCGAGATTTTGCCAATTGCTAAATAAGCCTTTGTGTATCTTTTTGTAAAATTGTGTTTAAAATGTAATGTTATCTTTTTGTCATGTTCTACTGTATAACTAGTCATAATAGGCTCAAAAAAATAAACTTTCTTAACAACATTATTGTAACCATATTGTATATTTATATTATATATCAAATCATGATTCTTTTTTAAAATAAAATGATTTATTCAATTTCTTTTCATAATAAACTTTCTTAATGAAGATGAATAAAGAACTTAGCAAAATACGTTTTTTATTTTTTCCACAATTTTTTTTAATTTCCAACTTTATTATTATTAAAAACTTTTTAAATGTAAAAGGAATTGGGAATGAATCCTATGTGGGTTGAGGGAATAGGAATTTTATTCCACAACTCCAAATTCATATGAGACCCATAATTTAATTTTCATTACGAGTTTATTTTAAAGCAAGTAGATACCAATATCTAATCTCTTAAGTAAACACACCATAAATCCTATGCGCTCAGATGGGAGCAATGCTTTTTTTCTTTGATAGAGGATCGTAATCATACAACATCTTTGTTATGTTCAAAATCCGACATCATCCTTATTGAAATATTGATGGCATGCACATGATGTGAATGTAGCATTGGAAATCAGACTTTAGTCTCATGCCATTACTTGAGTTCCAAGAATTTTAATCATTAATTCTAGAAGGAGCTAAAGTTTCCACAAATGTTATCAAGAAAGGACATATGGATGGGACAGTGTGGAGAATATGATGAGATATGTCATTAAGTCATCAAACTTAAAATACAAATACTTATAGATAATTTTTCTAGAAAAAAATAAAGGATTAAAGAAAAGTTTACACTTGTAATCTCATCTCCAAACATTAAAATAGTATCACATATAGGTTTGCAATACATTGAAGGGCTAAAAAATAGTGCTCTAATATGATTTGAAAGATGGCTCAGAAGAGCACTTATTCAATTATAAATGCTTACGGATAATTTTTGTTCACATTTGAGTTTGATCAGTTTCTCTCATCTCTAAGAGTTTTCTCTTTAGACGCACAACATTTTTCAGGATAAATACAAGAATCTGATCTTTTGTTTTGTCAAGAAACTGAAAATAAGCGTATCTCCAAGACTTCTTGATACATAAAGGGCCACAAACTCCCCAAAACCCCACTGTGAAACCCAATCCAATGCTAGTGAAAAGCCACAGCTTATCAAGATTTTCTCCATCTTCATCATCTTTCACTTTTCCATCTCTGCTAGGAACTTGAGTTGATCTATCACTCCCTTGGCATTCTTTCGGTAGCGGATGCCCACAAAGTGCTGGGTTGCCTTCATAAATTGACGGATCGATGAGCGTTTGAAACTGGTTGGTTGATGGTATTTCCCCAGACAAGTTATTGTATGATAGGTTCAAGTGATTCAAGAATCTCAATGAAGCCATGCTTGGTGGAATAGGGCCTGAAAGCTTGTTCCATGATAGGTCGAGAGTTTCTAACCATTCCAAGTTTTCAATATGTAATGGAATTTTTCCTGTCAAAAGATTCCATGACAAATTCAAGGTGCCCAAATGAATAAGGCTCGTCAGCTCTATAGGCACGTCTCCTGACAAATTATTTTTTGACAAGTCTATACTATTAACAAGGTAAAGAGTGGAGACATATTCCAAAACTCTTCCTTTTGTCACAACTTGCATGCTTCCCTCGTATTGCTCTGTTTCTGGAGGTTTAACTTTCATGCCACTCAAGTTTCCTAGACATGGAGGAATGAATCCTGACAGATTATTGTGTGATAGGTCCAAAAAGTGAAGAGTAGAAAGACTACATATTTGAGAAGGTATGTTTCCACTGAAGAAGTTGGACCGCAAACGTAAGACTGACAGTGATGGCAATCTTTCTCCTATCCAAACTGGAAGGTTTCCAGAGAGTTTATTGTCACCAAAGTCAAGACTATCTATCAAAGTACAATTTTGCAAGGAGGGAGGAAGTTCACCGGAAAGATTACTGCTAGAGAGTATCAGAAACTTGACTAAACCAAGAGAACCTATTGACTTTGGTATCGGACCAGAAAGATTGTTGTTTGACATGTCTAGTATAAACAAGAAAGGTAAGTTATTTAATTCAGGAATTTCACCGAAGAAATGGTTATGTGAGATAACCAAGTTGAACAATTCATTCAAATTGACTATGGACATGGGTATGCTACCACTTAGATTGTTCCTAGAGAAATCTAAATCCATCAAGAAAGGCATTACTTCACCAATGTCATGAGGAATTGGTCCAAAAAACATATTATCATTTAAATACAACTTTGTCACGTTAGCTGACCAGAGTGAAAGGGGACCAGTAAAGTTGTTCGAACTCAAATCAAAAGTGGATGGATTCAGGAAGTTTATGGAGTTTGGTACTTTTCCACTTAATTGATTAAAAGAAACATCTAATTCTAGCAGTTGCAAATCCAACTGCCAGAACCAATCCGGTATGGTGTCTGAAATGCCAGCATTATTGAAAATCAGATTTGTCAGCTCATTTTGATTTCTGAGCCATACTGGAAATTTAGGACCCAATCGGCACGTTCCAATTCTAATGTATCTGAGTTTGAAAGGAGGAGTCCAATCAGACTTGATGTTAAAAACCAAGGTAATGTTTGACCAAGCAAAAGACGGCTTGGTCAATGATAATTCTGTTAGGCTTGTAAGGTTCATAAAATGAGCTTCAGTTATGACACCTTCCCATAAGTTTTGGGAGAGATCTAAGGATTTCAATGCTGAGAGTTGCCCTAGAGTTTCTGGTATCCCTTTCATTTGGTTACCCGAGAGGTAGAATTCCTCCAAACGTGAGAGGTTTCCAACCGATGGAGGAATTGAACCTTGAAACGAGTTATACCAAAGATGAAGGTATCTTAAGTTACTAAGATATCCTAGAGAAATGGGAAGATTACCAGCCAGTTTATTATATCCCAAGTCTAGACTCATTATACTACTATTAGTGCATCCAGATAAGACACTGATGAAATCTGTTACCTCACCGGTGATGTTGTTCTGAGAGAGCTTCAAGGTCTGCAAATTGCATAGCTTCCCCAAAGTTCTAGGCAACTGACCTCCAATGTCTGAATTTCCTGACAAATCAAGGTGTTGGAGAGAATTCAACATTGCAAATGACTCTGGAAGTTCATCTTGGAGATTGTTGGAGTTTAGATCAAGATTTACAAGGCAACTAATGTTAAACAGCCAGTGCGGAAACGTGGAGTTGAAACCATTGTTGGAGAGGTCAAGCGCCAAAAGGGATGTGAAATTTAGAGACGGAAGATACTGAGGCAGATGGGAAAGTCCACAACTGGGCAAGTGCAACTCCACAAGAGAATGTAGCATATTCACAGTTTGAAGCCAATATTCTGTTGTCTTGCTAAGATCTACACCTCCCAAATTAAGGTATTTCAAGGAAGAAAGACCAGAAAGCCATCTGAGGCCACTTTCATTTGACTGATCAACATTATTACTGAGATCAATATAGAGTAAGTTTGAGAGGTTTCCCAGACTTTGAGGTATAGTTCCAGTGAAAGATGCACCAGAGAGATTGAGATATCTCAGCTTCTCTAGTGATCCAAAGAAGTCTGGAATTTGGACACCTGTGAAATCGTTCATGCTCAAGTCCAAGTAGAGTAAATCTTTCAAGTAAAGCAAAGAAGGATTTACCTCACCACCCAATTTGTGCGTGGTTTCATTGCTATCCATGTCAAAGCTATCTGGGTATGGATTGTTGAGCTTGAGCTTGATTACACTTCCAGTTCTGGTACTGCACCTCACTCCTTTCCACCTGCAGCAATCATCTCCGACCCAAGACAAAAGCCGACCAGAAGGGTCTGTAAGGCCTTGTTTGAACTGTAGAAGTGCTTTCCTCTCAACTTCTTTGCAGGTCACATTAGGTTGACTATGAGAGAAAGCAAGTGCAATGGTTTCCAAGCACAAAATTCCAAGTATTAGCACAAGAGAAAGGACTTTCATGGAAGTAGTTTTGTAATTCATGGCTGTGATACAAAGGAATGCTATCAAGGATTGTGAATGACCTGAACCTCAAACTACAATACATAAGATGCCTATTTCACTAAACCTTGATTTAGGATGCATTTTTTTTTTTCACTCTAAATAGATTTTGAATATATAAATATATAATAATATATCCCCATATAAGCAATATTAAGCATTGATTCTATTTGTTTTAAGAATAAAAAATAAAATAAAATAAAATCAAGTTTCCTTTACATGCATATCCTTGAAAGTTTTGTAAATTACAAATTTTCATTTGCAATGATAGAAACTTTTGAAAATCAGCAAATTCTTAATAAAATGTCAATAGTATATAACGATTTTCAATTACCTCTTTTTTTTTCTTTTTTTTAAGTACAATTTTCAATTACTTTATCAAAACTTGTATGATATACGTAGCTATGTTTTTTATTTTATTTTATTTTTTATGCATTATAATTAGATGGAAACAAAAGCATTTAGTAGTTATTTCCAATGTTTTTTTCTTAAAGACCAATTCTAAGATTGAGTTTGAGTTTTTTAGGATCTCCCCAGATCAAATAATATTAACATGACTTAGGGCCTGTTATGCCCATTTACTGGTTCGGCCCAACTGGACTAGTACACGCCCATTTAATTTGAACAAAAGCAAGGGCCCAGAAAGCCCAAAGACAGAGCCAACAGTTGCAAGCCCAGATCACGAGACCATCCAGGTCGTGAGCTAGCGACAGTTCTTCAGAATGTCACCTGCCAATGCTTTCAGCCCGAGGATCCCGCGAGGTCGCGCCAATCGCGAGCTCGCGAGCTCGCGCTAACCTCCAGATCGCCTCACCTCCTCTCCAGCATACATCTGGCTGACCAGAAAGTCCACCCATAAGAAACCGTGTGCAGCAAGTTGTCAGAACTGCCAACCCCCATGATTTCCAGCAAGACACTGTTTACACAATTACCCAGAAGCATTTAATGAAGTGAAGACTTCTTCAGGTGTAATTAATGCAGACTTGTGCAGGGAGGAAATCATCATTACCTTTACAATTAATGCAGCATGGCAATGTCAGGGTTAGTTGAAACTAGCCATTGCCTATAACGTGTAAACTTTTCCTTTGTATTATTTTATTGTGAGCTCCCTTCCTCTATAAAGAGGGGAGACATTTTCACTGTACAACAAGCTTAATACTAGAGAACCATCACTCTGCCGGAATTACTCCAGAGTGATCGTGGACGTAGGTGCAGTCACCGAACCACGTGAAAACCCCTGTGTTTTCTCTCTTCCTTTCTCTCATTTCCTTTAATTACTTGTTCATCAGTTTATTAACTCCGACCAACTACCAGGAACAACATTCCTCCACCTGAATTAATTATCACCAACCTAGCATCCCATTAATATACCATTTACTACCCTTCGACCCGTACCAATCAATCCTTAATTACCAAGTCCGCCGTCTGGGCCCCAGAATCTCTGGTTGACCGTTTCCGGACGTCAACATCTTTTGGCGCTAGAAAGAGGGCCCAACAGCGACCTGGTAATCTCCAGTTAGTTATTACGTCATTTTCATCTGTACTTGTTTGCTATGGCTAGGATCAAAGCAACGAGGAGTGTTGGAGTAGCAGAGGAGCGACGTGAGATTCAAGAAGAGCAGAGCGTTTCACCTTCTGGAAACGAGGTCGCTCCAGAATGGCAGCAACGCCAGCGAGCTCTGGAGGATGCAGTGAGGGAGTTGACAACAACAGTGAGGGCGTTGGTGGAAGTCCAAGCCCACGCGGCGCCGAGGCAGGCAAATGCAGCACCCCCAGGCAGAGCTCGCCGCCGACCTTCAGAAGAGATACCAACTCCAGAAGGGGTAGCCGCAAGGGAAAGGTCGCTTACCGAAGGATCAGCCCGCTCTTCGAACTTGCACCCAAGGAGAATCAGAGAGCGGAACCAAGAGCGGGGAATCCCACCTCGCCAGAACGAGATAAGGGCGAGGGCAAGTATCGAGGGCGCCAGGCGCGAAGAGGATGGCCGTGGGCCCGAGCGAGTACGTGCACATCGCGCAGGTTATGAGCCCGAGCCAAGAAGGGCTGCCAGACAGGCAGAAGCGCTCGGTGAAGAAGGCAGGTCGCAGAACCGCTACTTTGGGGAGCAGGAGAGTACCAGTAGATGGAACCCCAGTCAGCGGTCATTGACCCAGGACCCAGTAGTCGAAGAGTTGTTGCAGAGGGTTCAGCAGTTGGAAGCCCGACCTGGAGGCCGAACTGGGGAAGAGCGGGACAACCGCAGAGCACCATTTACTCGGGAGATCGAGACAGTGCCTTTACCAGCAAAGTTCAAGCTCCCCAGTATCCCTCAATATGACGGCAGAACGGACCCCTATGACCATTTGGATGCCTTCAATGTGCAGATGGATCTTCAGACAGATGACCCGCTGGTCAAATGCCGAGTATTCCCAGCTACTTTAGGGGATGCACCGCGAGCCTGGTTCAACCGCCTTCCAGCCCGCAGCATCGGAAGCTGGAGAGAATGTCAGAAGAAGTTCCTAGACCAGTATAAGGCATTAAGGAAACAGCTCGCGCCAGCCTGCCACCTCGCAACCATTTTTCAGAGACAAAATGAATCCCTTAAAGACTATATTACTCGATTCAGAGAGGAGGTGAGTAATGTGGAAACACCCTCTGACGAGAGTATTTTAACAGCTATCTCTGCAGGCCTCAGGAAAGATGGGAAGCTGTATGAAAGCATATACAAGTCCCCTGTGAAGGATCTGGGGGAGTTCTACGACAGGGCAGCTAAAGAAGTCAGATGGGAAGAAGCCTTTGGGGCTAAGAAACCCAGTGGTCAGCGGGGTGAAGCAAGTGGTTCCCATCGTGAGAAAATGAAGATATGGTGGGGATAGATCCTGGTGTTATGTGTCACCGACTGAATATAGATCCCCAGCACAAGCCAGTCCGGCAGAAGAGGAGGCCAATGACGCCAGAACGCTATGCAGCTTTGAAGGAGGAGGTTGAGAAGTTGCTAGCTAACGGGTTCGTCAGGGAAGCTCGTTATCCAGTTTGGGTCGCCAATCCAGTTCTCGTCAAGAAGAAGAACGGAAAGTGGAGGACTTGTATTGACTTCACCGACCTAAACAAGGCCTGCCCGAAGGACAGTTTCCCATTACCCAGGATTGACCAGCTCGTAGATGCGACGTCGGGGCATCAACTCCTAAGTTTCATGGACGCCTACTCAGGATACAACCAAATTCCTATGAGCCCGCAAGACGAGGAACACACCTCTTTTGTCACCGATAGGGGCTTGTACTGTTACAGGGTGATGCCATTCGGACTGAAGAATGCAGGAGCAACCTACCAGCGTCTAGTCAACGCCATGTTTCAGGACCTGATTGGGAAAACTATGGAGGTGTACGTAGATGATATGCTGGTGAAGTCCCAGAAAGCAGCAGATCATGTCCGCGATCTGGATGAGACGTTCAGAGTCCTCAGGAAGTACCAGATGAAGTTGAACCCGCTGAAGTGTGCATTTGGGGTAGCATCTGGTAAGTTCCTTGGCTTCATGGTGAACAGCAGAGGGATAGAGGCCAATCCAGAGAAGATCAGGGCGCTCGTGGAAATGAGGTCCCCGTCCAGAATCAAGGACGTGCAGAGCCTTACTGGCCAGGTCGCGGCTCTCAGCCGCTTCATCTCAAAAGCCACTGACAAGTGTGTACCATTCTTTGAAGCCATAAAGAAAGCCAAGAACTTTGAATGGAATGAGCATTGCGAGGAGGCATTCCAGAAGCTAAAAGAATATATGGGCCAAGCCCCTCTCCTATCCAAACCCAAGGAGGGGGAGAGACTGTTCTTGTATTTGGGAGTCTCTGAGCACGCACTAAGCGCGGCCTTGGTAAGAGAAGAGGATAAGACGCAGTTGCCCGTATATTATATCAGTAAAAGACTGGTTGACGCGGAAACCAGGTATTCACGAATGGAGAAGCTCGCGTACTGCCTGGTAACCGCCTCCAGAAAGCTACGCCCCTACTTCCAAGCTCATCAGATTGAGGTCCTCACGCAGTACCCTCTCAGGCAAGTCCTTCAGAAAGCAGATACTTCCGGCAGACTCCTCAAGTGGGCCATCGAGCTCGCTCAGTTCGACATGGAGTTCAAGCCTAGAACGGCGTTCAAGGCTCAGGCACTTGCAGACTTCATTGTGGAATTCACGAGGCCAGTACCAGAGTACGAGGAGCTAACAGGTGACCAGGTTTGGGAGCTTTATGTAGACGGATCTTCTAACGAGCAAAGCTCAGGGGCTGGAATAATGCTGATCAGCCCGGAAGGCCATAAGATCCTGAGCGCCATAAGGTTTCAATTTTCAGCTACCAATAACGAGGCCGAGTACGAAGCATTGCTCGCCGGACTTCGCCTAGCAAGGGAGGTGCGAGCTGAACAGGTAAAGATTTTCAGTGACTCTCAACTTATCGTTTGTCATGTCAGGGGAGAATATCAGACCAAGGGGAAGAGGATGTCAAAGTATTTCCAAAAGGTCAAGGAATTACTGGGGGCTTTCCAGAGGTTTGAAGTGAACCAAATTCCCAGAGCGCAGAACGTCAATGCGGACGCCCTCGCCCGCTTGGCGACCTCCCAAGACGCAGATCTCCTTGAGTCCTTCCCTATGGAATTCCTACCAGCTCCAAGCATCGACGGCGAAGGTGCAATGATGACCGTACAGGTTCGGCCTAACTCCTGGATGAGCTCGTTAATCAATTACTTGCAGGAAGGGAAGCTGCCAAGAGACAAGCTGGAAGCTCGCCGCATCCGAGCTAGAGCAGCCCGGTACTGCATTTACGACGACAGGCTGTACAAGAAAGGATTCTCAACCCCGCTGCTACGATGTATAGATGATGAAGACTGTGAGGTAGTGCTAAACGATATCCATGCAGGTCATTGCGGGAACCACGCGAGAGCATTGTCCTTGGCCCAGAAGGCTCTCAGACAGGGGTTCTACTGGCCAACTATGAAGCAAGATGCCTTAGACCTGGTAAAGAAGTGTGATAAGTGCCAGAGATTTGCTAAAATCCCGCGAGCTCCACCAGCCTACCTCCAGCAGATGGTGAGTCCATGGCCATTCGCGATCTGGGGAATGGACCTGATCGGACCTTTGCCCGCAGCTCGAGGAAACTGTAAGCACGCTGTAGTCGCTGTTGACTACTTTACTAAATGGGCCGAAGCTAAGGAATTAGCAGAAATCTCCACGACGAAGATAGAAAAGTTTGTGTGGGACAATATCATCTGCAGGTTCGGGGTCCCTCAGCAGCTCGTCACGGACAATGGGACCCAATTCACCAGCGAACAGTTCATAGGTTTCTGTAATGAGCTCGGAATCGTGAAGAGCTTCTCGACTGTGGACCATCCTCAAGCCAATGGTCAGGTCGAGGCCGTGAACAAGATCATCAAACAGAATCTGAAGACCAGGTTAGAAGCAAGAAAGGGGGCTTGGGCTGATGAGCTACAAAAAGTCCTCTGGGCTTATAGGACAACAGTTCGCAACTCCACAGGTGAGACCCCGTTTTCTATGGTCTACGGAACGGAAGCCATGATACCGTCAGAATTTGAAGTGACCAGCCAGCGAAGGGCCTCGTTCCGACCTGGGGACAATGACCAGCTACTCGCGACCAGTCTGGACTTAGCCGAGGAAGCAAGGGAGACAGCTCGCCTAAGGGTAGCAGTATACCAGCAAAGAGTTGCCAGGTATTACAACAAAAAGGTGCGAGCTCGAAGCTACAAAGCCGGAGACCTCGTGCTCAGGTTAGTCCTTCCTGGAGCTCGCAAAGCAAGCGAGGGAGTACTCGGGCCCAACTGGGAGGGACCATACTTCATCAAGCAGGACCTGAGGAACGGAGCCTATCATTTAGCCAGCATGGATGGGGCTGAGTTACCGCGTGCCTGGAATGCTGAACACTTGCGGCCATATTACACCTAAGAACTGTCAGCTCGCTCTAACCTTGTACATGATTCTTTCTTGACGATTGTCTGTAAACATGCTTTCACCTGTTTTCTGTTGTATATGTCAAATGTGATGCAGAAAGCGGGCTGGATAAGCCAGCAAATGTACATGTTAAAAGAGCAAAGCTAATGAAATTTCTTTCTCAAAGTAATCAAGCTGCGATCTATTATCATAAATATTTATATACATATTTTTATTCCTTGAAGACATCTGTATAAATTCCAAGGAATCTTTCGCCAACCGGAGTTCTCACATGAAATGGCCTGCCAAAGTCACGACCATGTTCTGACAATAAATCTCCACAAAAGGCCTCAATTGAGAACGCCTCATCAACTGATGCTTAATTCATCCGTGTTACCCTCATTAACGGAGGTTCACGTCAGGCATCGAGTTCATTTACTAGCTCGCAGCCATCATTGCCCCGCGACCTCGCGGGAGGGGGTAAGGCTACGCCTCTCATATATAAAGCTGCCCGCGGACTCGCGTATTAATTGCCCCGCGACCTCGCGGGAGGGGGTAAGGCTACGCCTCTCATATATAAAGCTGCCCGCGGACTCGCGTATTAATTGCCCCGCGACCTCGCGGGAGGGGGTAAGGCTACGCCTCTCATATATAAAGCTGCCCGCGGACTCGCGTATTAATTGCCCCGCGACCTCGCGGGAGGGGGTAAGGCTACGCCTCTCATATATAAAGCTGCCCGCGGACTCGCGTATTAATTGCCCCGCGACCTCGCGGGAGGGGGTAAGGCTACGCCTCTCATATATAAAGCTGCCCGCGGATTCACCAAATTGGCTCACTCCTGGACTGCGAATGAAGCGACGAGTTAAACTCTCAAAGTTTGGGAAAATGTTGCTGACAAGCACGCTCTATATCATTAAAACATGGAGGACAAGGAAATTCCGAGCTCCTCACTAACAGTAAGTCCCTGCCAATCTTCTAAGGCTTACAAAACGTCTTATTCAGCCAAGTTGTTTGCTGAGCCCAAGCCCTTACGAGCTAGCGCTTGAGTAAAATTGCTTATTGCAGTTAGCAGGTTTGAAAGTTAATATAATTTTCACGATTGTGATCTCCTTAACAAAATTTTAACACTTTAAAATTGTGTTATTATTACCTGCTCGCTGCCTATTATGTAACTAAATATACATATATATGCTTGGACAAAATATCGAGATTGTGCAGGAAATTTAGTCTTATAAATCCGAGCTTCAAGCTCGTCATATGAATTCCAACAAATGAAGGAAAGTTACAAGAATTTAAAGGAGAAAATAAAATAAAAGTGCTTTAGATATCAGCAGGTGCGTCTGAAGGAGCAGGACCAACTATTGCTTCTGCTGGGGGCTCTGCCTCAGGAGCGGACTCAGAAGCTGGTAAATCAGAAGGAGCTTCTGCTGTGGGTTCAGACAGGGGAGGATTCTCTAAAACTGGAGGTACCTCGGGGACCTGCTCTGGCGAAGGGGTTGAGTCAGCAGGTAGATTATCTGGAGGGGCAGAGGAAGTATCAGCATGTTGCGTGCTCTGAGCACCTGCAGCCAGCTCCACGAACTCTCGGATCATTTTGACCCCTTCTGACCCAAAGAAGGAATAGTCCAAGTTCGGATAGTGCTCCCACATGCTATACAGGAACTCCCTCTCGACCTCTTCTTCGATCTTATCCCGCTCCCGAGCTACCCTAGCTTCAATACCCTCCGCAGTTTGGGTCAGCTTCTCCCTAGTCTGAGCCAAGCTCGCCTCTGCCTCAGCCCGCTTCTCCTCAGACTTCGCGAGCATCCCTCTGGCTGCTGCCAAGTCCCATGAGTGCTGGCTCACCTTATCTTCAGCGACCTGCAGCTTTACCTTTACATCAGCAAGCTCGCCCTTCAGCTTATTTATTTCTGTTTGGGCCTTGCTGGCTTCGGTTTCCCTGCGAGCGGTCTCCTGCGACAAGGCCGCGTCAGCATCTTTGAGCTTGGCAGAAAGCTCACTATAGTTCTTCTGAAGGAGATTGGTCTCTTCCTGCAGCAACTTCTTCTCCTCATCAAACTGTACCTGAGAAATCCTGAAGGCCTCTTCCTCGTTGATGTGAATGTCTGCCTCCCTTACTAACTTTGCAGACGCCATACCGAGCTGAAACAACAAAAGAAATGGTACAAAATCCTTTTAAAAAGGAAGGGGAAAATCAGAATCGAAGTATGACAGGATATGAACCTTACCAGCGCAACTTGGCGAGCTATATAGGTCGCTAAAGTACGGCCTGTAAGCTCTTTTTTCTGTAGCTGCGGGCTGCGTTTTCCCATCACTTCAGGAACGAGCTCAACGAAGCTGTTAAAAAATTCCATCTCCTTGACTGCATCAGGAGGAGGGCCAGAATCTGCCTGTTCAACTGTTGCAGACCTCGCCGGTCGTGCTGGCGCTCCAGTACCTGGCTCCCGTCCAATGACGACCCCACCGACCGAAGGGATGGCAACGAAGCCCTTCTGCTTTGGAGGTGGTGGAGGAGCTATGGCCTTTCCTTTCCTCTTCCTGGTCAAGGCCTCGGACTCTGGCCCCGAAGGTAAGTCTCCCCCGGCAGAAACTGCGGCCCTCTTGGCTGGAGGAGAGCTCCGTCCTGCGGGTGGGGCAGCCCGTTTTTGAGGAACTGCAGCTGCCCTGGTCGGAGAAGGGACAACTGCAGCAGCCTGTGAGGGCGCTCTTTGAGAACGGTCTGAGGAGGTGTCGTCCACGTTGACGACCTCGGCCGGCTTAGCAGGTGGAACTGACCTGAGGGGAGGGACAGACATGGTAAGCTTTCTTCCCATATTATCCGAAGAAGTGCTGGTGGTGAAGCTCGTGCTCGGTGATCTTTGTTGAAGAGGTTGTGGTTCTGACTCTGATTGGGTAGGATCAACAAGGGCAGAAGCGACCTCGTTCGCTCTCCCCCTTATTCCCAGGTCCCGAGCTGTATTCAAGAGAGGGTTTGAAGCAGATGGTGATAGACCCCGAGCCACCAGCTCGCTGCCGGAAGGGAAATTATCCTCCTCTGGCTCCTTGGCAGCTGAGAAAGAGTTCAGAATAGCGAGCTCGTCCTGCCTGAGTTTACCCTTAGGAGCTGTGACGTCTGCACAGTAAAAGTCAGCTCGTAAATAAATAAATAAATAAGTAAATAAACATTATGCATGTTTGCACATATGAATAGTGCTACTGATGTTGTTTTGAGTACTCATGTCCCTACTAGGTTCCTCCACGAAACTCGTGTTATTCAGTCCAGCAATCGAGGGGCACGTGAACCAGGCCCAGTTGGACTTGTACTCCCCTACGTTTGACTTAGTACATCTCTGAGGCAGAAATGCCCTATAGTCAGAAGACTGGCGAGGAGTGGCGTAGTACAACCCTTCCTTTCCAGAGATCGCTTTGAAGCTGTAAAGGCTACGGATGATGCGGGGTGTGGTAAATCCTAGTGCGTGCTTACGGAACGCCGCAGCCAGGGTGGTCAAATGAGCGTATGAGTTTGGGGTCAGCTGGAACGGTGCGAGATTGAGGCTGTTTAGCAAATCCCTGAGGTATCCAGGGATAGGGAACCTGAAGCCGAGCTCCATATGCTCTCTGCTGATCGCAATAAAGCCCGTAGGGGGATAAGCGGCTTGATCAGTGTCCGCGGGAACGTTAGCCCTGCACCCCAAGGGGATGGTTACTTCTCAGGCCCAAGCCTCCAACTTTTCAAAGGTGAGCGACGAGAACATGGGTTTAAAGGGAGGGGTGTCCGTTTCCTCAGTGACCTCGTCCCCTCCTGCGATCTCCTCGCTCGACGGACCAGCTCGCGAGGTCGTAGCCTCAGCCTCGCTATCATGGCGACCTGCCTGCCTCCTGGAAGCAGCAGTCCTGCCCCGACCTGTGCGCGAACGACCTGACATCTACAACACAGAAGGAATGACATCAAGACGCCTACAACATACTGATCCTAACAAGACACAGGAAAAGAACTCCTAAGACAGCAGTCCTACTTGTCAGGTCGCGCACTTGGTCTCTAAATGACCAGAAAAGGCCCAGAGACACGAATCTGCCAGGTACAATATCACCCCAAGTCTACATATTTCTAATCCTATGTTTACAGGTCGCCCCTAGCGTACAGAGGTACTCAGGCAACCGACACAGTGACTCCCTAAGAGCCAAACAAGCTCACAGGGACCAACAGACGTGTTACGAAGGCAGAAAACGACAATCCTAACCAGAGACAGACCATGTCACAAAAAAAAAAAACAACAACAAAAACAACAACAAAGCGAGAAGAGGACTACCTTGCTCGAACCGAGTGCGATATGCTGAGCACGGTGGCTAATCCTCGTAGTGGCGGAGTCTGAAGGGGTTGTCCAGTGACAAACGGTAGACCAGAAGAAGCAGAAGTGAAGAAAAAATGGAAAATAGAAAGAAAAAGTATTGTAGTCGTATCAAGAAAGCAAAAAGAAGAAGATGAGGAGACCCATGGGTTATATAGACCAGCTCGTCCACCCCTAGCCATCCGATCCAGCGTAAAGGTATAACCGCCAAAGATCCAACGGCTGGGCATCGATCTCGGTCACACGCCATCACGTCTGTCAGTTACAAGACGTGCGCATTTAATGCGTACGGTCCCGAGACACGTTTTTTCGGCTCTAACGCCTGAATGGACGCCACGTGTCAGCAGTTACAGTACGAAAATTGAAACGGAACCAGAAGATTTGAAAATGGGCGCCATTTGTGTGTTTATTTCAGCTCCCAGTCCGTAAAACGCACAGAGAGCTGGGGGGCTTGATGTTATGCCCATTTTCTGGTTCGGCCCAACTGGACTAGTACACGCCCATTTAATTTGAACAAAAGCAAGGGCCCAGAAAGCCCAAAGACAGAGCCAACAGTTGCAAGCCCAGCTCACGAGACCATCCAGGTCGCGAGCTAGCGACAGTTCTTCAGAATGTCACCTGCCAATGCTTTCAGCTCGAGGAGCCCGCGAGGTCGCACCAATCGCGAGCTCGCGCTAACCTCCAGATTGCCTCACCTCCTCTCCAGCATACATCTGGCTGACCAGAAAGTCCACCTATAAGAAACCGTGTGCAGCAAGTTGTCAGAACTGCCAACCCCCATGATTTCCAGCAAGACACTGTTTACACAATTACCCAGAAGCATTTAATGAAGTGAAGACTTCTTCAGGTGTAATTAATGCAGACTTGTGCAGGGAGGAAATCATCATTACCTTTACAATTAATGCAGCATGGCAATGTCAGGGTTAGTTGAAACTAGCCATTGCCTATAACGTGTAAACTTTTCCTTTGTATTATTTTATTGTGAGCTCCCTTCCTCTATAAAGACGGGAGACATTTTCACTGTACAACAAGCTTAATACTAGAGAACCATCACTCTGCCGGAATTACTCCAGAGTGATCGTGGACGTAGGTGCAGTCACCGAACCACGTGAAAACCCCTGTGTTTTCTCTCTTCCTTTCTCTCATTTCCTTTAATTACTTGTTCATCAGTTTATTAACTCCGACCAACTACCAGGAACAACATTCCTCCACCTGAATTAATTATCACCAACCTAGCATCCCATTAATATACCATTTACTACCCTTCGACCCGTACCAATCAATCCTTAATTACCAAGTCCGCCGTCTGGGCCCCAGAATCTCTGGTTGACCGTTTCCGGACGTCAACAGGGCCCATTTGGTATTGCTTTTAAAAAGTAAAAAAAAAACTGATTATTTAATAATTTTGGCATAAAAGACGTATTTTGTAAAACGCCCAAAAGTGATTATTTAATAATCTGAATAGATTTGTTAGTAGTTTTAAGAATCGGTTAAGGATTACTTTTATAATTTAATTATGCAATAATCTGTTGTAGAATTTAATAAATTTTTTAAATGGTCAAAACATACCCATCAAAATTTGCAAAAAGATATTTACGTCTCAAATATCAATCTTAATTATATTGGATTATGTTTATACCAAATATAAATTAAAATATTTAATTTTTATATTTATTTTAGACATTTTATAATTTCACAATAGTTAACATAAAATTTACCAAATCTATATAGACTGCTTTTGATAGTTTTAACAGCAAAATTAACCAAATACTACCCTGATTAATTTTATAGCTAGTGGTGATTATTTTAAAAGTTATAACAATACCAAACTGGAGTTTAAATAGTTATTCACTCATATTTGCTTTTTTTTTTTTTAATGAATAATGGAAAGCTCGAATCTTAGAGAGGAATGTGCACAATTATTTAACTGAGAGTGTCTATGGGACTAATTGTTTTATGAATAACAGGTGTTTCTTTTTTTTTTTCCCTATTTTTTCATTTTCGTAACTTCAACTTATAGTAGGATTACGATAATCAAATAACAACAACATTGATCGCTTGGTACTTCAAATTCAAAGACAAACTCTAATTAGCTTAATAGTGAATCATAAAAATAATGGTCAAAATATATTAAAACGAAATCTAGATAAAAAATGACTACATATATAAGGAGAATTTTGAAAAATTGTGAATATTTGTAAAAAATATATAATGATATAATGTCCAATACAAGTGCAAAGAAACTTCTTGTAAATTTGGAGATTTTCTTATCAGCCTTCAATGAATTTATTACAAATTAAAAGACACTATCCAATATTGTTGACAATTAAAAACACTTATTCAACATGATAATAATTTCGATTTAAATCGGCATATTGTAAATGATAGTTAAAGAAGGAAAAAAAAATACATTTCTAATGAGCTGTATTAATAATTCTTTATTTTTTAATATGCATCTTAAAAAAACATATATAAACAAAAGATATAAGTTCATTTAAAAAAAAAAAAAAGTAATCTCCTATGTCCAAAAAATGTTTGATGGTGTCAATGAAAAGTCACTTTCCTTATATTAGCAGAGTTCTACATCAAGACAAAAGTAACAGGGTGTGAAGAAGACTAAATTGTGGAATGTCATCAACGTTCTCCCGTTTATTTGTAATTGTACGTCTACATGATAACAATCCTATCAAACATAAAGAGGTTTTGTCCTGTTTAACTGATTTTCAAATTCAATAGCGATGCAACCTACATTACATTTTATGTCATGACAATGGATATTAGAAAGTGAAATAAGAGACAATGGAAATTAGAAAGAGAAATAAGAAACACTTTCTTTTGGGAACACGGCATTTAAACTATAAATAAGAAATAAATGAGAGATTCATTAGCGGATCCAATATGGGTTTAGAGAAGGCAACACGGTGTGTAGACTATAAAGAAGAAACTGTCGACGTTGAAATTCAGTTGATGAGTAATCAATACCCAATACCTGCAATCAATGTGAGAAAACACAGAAATCTAGAAAAAGACAATAAAGAACCAAGAATCAAATAGGAAGACAAAGAGTTTTTAACGTGGTTCAGCAAGTATGCCTACGTTCACGACTGTCTCTCTTAAATTCTGCAGAGTGACAGTATGATATTTTTTCTCTGTCGTTTACAATAGTTTGTAACCCCTATTTATAGGGGAAGTATCGTTATAATTTAGGAAATAATGAAATATGAAGAGAATCATGAATTAATTACACTTCCTAATCTGTTTGAATAAAATCAGGAAACTGCTCCTTAAAAACTGAGATAATGTTGACTGAGTTTAAATTTGAATTAACTTCCGTTTCTGGAGAGAGAATCACGATCAGATTAGGTAATTGCCTATTCTGGAAGATTTTGCATTAATTACGCTTTTGGGTGAACTGCCGTTTATGGCGACCTCAAGCTGGAGCTCGTTGAGAGACAAATAGCGAGTTGTACTTATGGTGAATGGTAGAATGAGCTACGACCTGACTGTGAGACGAGCTCATTGCTGCGAGCTGGGAAGATTTCTAGGCGAGATAAGGAGCTCGTTGGGCTTAGAGTTGAAATATGAGCCTTTTCTGATGGGCCTTAATTGGGTTGACTTTATTGGGCCTAAGTTGGGCTTTTACCAGCCCATTTAGTGAGTCCGAAAAATACATATAACATTAGCCCCCTAGCTCTCAGTTCGTTTTGCGAAGTGGGAGCTCGAGCTCGTTGGTAAAAGCTAGCTTCTTTGACACACCAACTTGAATAACTGCTTTCGCACCCTTTCAAATTCTGTCTTTTCAGTTTTGACACGTGGCGGTCATGCATGATGTAACTGAAACGACGCTGGCACGTCCTTCACACGCGCATTTAATGCGCATGTCTTTCAACTGACAGCTGCATAATTACAAGGCCGTACCTCGCGCTGCACCGTTGGATTAATGACTGTTACACAACTCTGAGATTTGATGGCTGGGGTTCGAGTTCGCTTGTCTATTTAAACTGGTGGAGCCTCCTTCATTTTCTTCTTTACCTGTCATTTTCTTTCAAAGCAACCAAGCAATCAAATTCAGAAAACTTACCGATTTTTCACGAAATCAGCACCTCCAGTCGCCGTTTCTTTCCATTTCATCAAAGATTCAAGGTAAGCTTCTGGTTTCTTTCTTCAGATTTTCAGTTCTTTGGATTATTTTTGTTGAGTTCATATTGTATTGTGTCTGTACTATGCCATTCTTGTGTATACGACGTTACAAACATGCCATGTTCTTGATAGTACACTGTTGCTGTTCTCGGTTTCTTGTTTGAACAAGACTTTTCAACTTCTGTTGATTTGATCTTGTTGCATGTCTGTTTGCGAGCTGTTCTGTTGTTTATGGCCTGTTGTGCATGCAATCTGTAGAAATAGGCACCTGTAGACCATTAGGTTGCAGGTCGTTTATTTATAGGTCGAGCTCCTCATTGTACAAGTGATCTGCAAAATAGGAAACTTTTATAAATTTTTATTTTTAGTATTTTGATAATCTGTCTGCTGCGACCTGATTATATCCTCTTTTTGCATAGATGTCTTCAAGCGGAGCCTATAAGGAAACTACTCGAGGTAGGGAGGCTCATGAGCGAGATGAAGCTCGGGAGCATGCTAGGCAGGGAAGAGAAGCTCGCGATACATTTGCCCACCATCCTTCAACGTTAAAGTTTTTTGATGTGGTAGGGCTTAGCATTCAATTCCATATTCCTATGGGTTGTCGTGTACTGATACCCATTCCCAAAAACCATGCATGCTATCCACCAAGGGGGTACGTCGCTGTCAGTGCCCAACATCTCGAGTAGGGACTAAGGTTCCCCATTTTTCCTTATTTGATCGCATTCCTCAACGCGGTTAAGCTCGCACATTTCCAATTGACACCAAACTCTTATGCATAGTTAACCTCGTTGGCGTTGGCTCTGGCCTTCCTCAAGAACGGTCTTCCTCCCCCAACCCCAAAGATTATACAATAATTTTACAGCTTCAAGGCTATAGGCACAAAAGAGGGAGAAAGACATGACGACATCTATTACCTTACAACTCGTTCGTCAGAATACAAAGACCTCTTACCCCAAGGTGAAGCAAAAGGCAAGTCCAATGTTGGAAAGTATAAAACAAGCTGGTTTTATGTCTCCTGCCCCTTCCTCGCGGGTCTCAACAATCGTAGCTTCATCCTAGAACCAAGTACGTAGAAAGGAAAATTCAGCAAACTGATTTTTTTTTTTTTTTTTTATAATATGTTTTGTTTTGCAGTGCTAAAAGCGGACAAGTCTCCTCTCAGTAGCGAGGAAAAAGGGGCTCTTAATGCGCTCGCGAACTCAGAGGAAGCGAGCATCAGCAGCAAGTTCAACGATGCTCTTCTTCGTGCTTACGGCCTTACCCCTCCTAAGGAATCGCCGTTACTGCGACCTGAAGTGGACATAGGGAGCACGGGTGATGCCCCTATACTTCCTTCTATCCTTGAAGTCCCAGTTCAGGAAGGGGATACATATGCTCCTCGTCCTTCAAAACATGTTACTACTTTGCGAGCAGCGGGAGCAACTCGTGCACCTACTTCAGCTCGGAAAGCTTCTGCTAAAGTTTCTGCTCACGCCTCAGCTCGAGCAAAAACGGCTTCAGCTCGCACCTCCTCCTCACGAGCAGAGTCAGCATCAACTCCTGCTCCAGCTCGGGCATAAACAGCTTCGGCCCGTACAACTCCTCTTGTTCAAATAGATTCATCTCCTTCTCCCCATCATACAACCGTCTCAAAGACTCCATTGCCTGCCTCAACTCGCACTCCAGCAGTGAGTGCATTTCAAAAAACTACTTCTCCAGCTCATACTCTTTTCACTGGGCGAACTCCAAACAATAGAAAAAAACTTACTCTTTTGAAGTGCCCTTCTGAACGACCTACCCCAACTCTAGTCCCTCTAGCTGTTCCAACTAAGAAACCTGCCCAAGCTCCGACTTCTTCAGCCACTCCAGCTAAGCGACCTGCTGAGGCTTCAACCTCGCCAGCTACTTCTTCAAAACGGCCTAAACAAACTGCTGCTAAGGCAAAAACTCCCTCGGCCGCTGTCCCTAGCGAGGTGCCACTTTCAAACGCTTTTGCAGATCTACAATTGGTCCCGCCTCGCAGCTCGCAACAAGGGGAAACTCCGTCTGAAGTCGCTCCCCAACATGGAAAAGGGGGAACTCCGTCTAAGGCCGACCAGGCCACCCAAGCTGGCACTAGTAGCTTAATGACGAGGAATTGGTCTAAGCGTACCTTTTTCACTCGTAATACTGTTTACAAGACTATAGAGCTTGATGCCCCGGAAGCTAAAGGGCCTCCATCGCCAACGAGGCCAGAGATCGAAATTGGACCTGGGGGGAGGTATTTGACTTCTCTCCTTGATAATTGGGCAACAATTATGTTGACTCACCCAAGGCCTTTGGAGAATAAGACCCTCAAGGGTACTGACCTGGATGAGTTCGCACCTCGGCATGTCATGCTGGTTAATTATTTTCCTTTTTATATCTGACTTCCTCACTTTATCAAGTATTAACTTATGGAATTTTCAAGCTGCCCTTGCATCGATGAAGAGCAGGAGGTTGACTAGACTCACCGAGGATCGAATAACAAAATTGGAGGACGAGCTGCAGGCTGCCACTGATGAGCTAGCGGCTCTAGTCGAGGGAAGAGTACAGGGTCAGGAAGCACAGATTGCTGAGGCGAACGCTGCAAGGCAGACAGCCGAGGAAGTTCTTCAGAAAATAGAAAATGAGCGCGACGTGCTAAGGGATGAGCTACACAAAATGAGGGAAGAGCTGAAACAGTCTGAGCAGCGGGCCAAGCTGGCGGAGCAGTGAGCTACAACCGCAAAGGATAAAATTGAAGTGCTTGATCGTCAAGTCGAGGTTGCGATGGAGCGAGCTGAGGCTGCTGAGAAACGGACTGAGGAGGAGGAGCCACTGCTAAACGTGCTGAGGAGGCTGCAACTAAACGGGCTGAAGAAGCAGAAAGCCAAGCCGAAGTGCTTAGACAGCAAATAGGGGAGGTAATTCAGCGAGCTGAGGCTGCAGAGTAGCAAATTGAGGCCATGAAGCTAGAAGCTGAAGAGATTAATAGGCATGCAGACAATGCCTTTGAAGAATTGTCGGTCTATCGTGAACAATCTTTTCAAGAATTGGAGACGAAAGTTGCTGAAGCAAAGGACGAGGCTGAGGAAACAACAGGCCACAACTTTCTCTACACACTGTGGATGTTCCATCCGGAGATGGATTTTTCTATCTTTGGGGATGTGGGACTTGAAACCGTAGAGGAATTTAAAGCAAAGGCTACCTCATCCTTAGTTGATCCAATTCCTTCAGCAGAGGAAGCATCTGGTGCGATCTCCCAAACTGAGCCCGCTGGCAATCTCGAGCTTCCTACTGCATCTTCTCCTCCTCACGAAGACCCTCCTCCAGGCCCTGACCTTTCAGCCCAGAACTAGCAGCTTTATCTTTTATGCTTGTATTTTTGTTTCAATTTGCAATGAACTTTAAACTCAATAAAATTCATTCATTTATTTCTTCTGTGTTGAATGTATTTAAGCAATAACGTCTATTATATCATATGTTATGATCTTTATTTTATACAAACTAATTGTTAACGAGCTCAAAATCTGACAATATTCAAAGCAATCGCTTATTTCAACAGTTGATAAAATTATAGTAATATAAACAATTGGGAATGTTGACGAGCTATGAAGGGGGACTCGACCACACCTATTTTTTAGGCTCTTAATAATATAGCGAGCTATGCAGAGACACTTAGTCACACCTGCTTTTTAAGCTCTTTTTCATTTTAGGCGAGCTATGCAGGGGTCGTCACATCGCCTGCTTTTTTGGCTCCTCATGGCGAGCCATGCAGAGACACTTAGTCATTTGCTTTTTAGGCTCTTTTGTTATTTTAGGTGAGCTATGCAGGGGTCGTCACCTCGTCTGCTTTTTAGGCTCTTTATGACGAGCTATGCAAAGACACTTAGTCATCTGTTTTTTAGGCTCCTTTGTTATTTTAGACAAGCTATGCAGAGGTCGTCACCTCGCTTGCTTTTTAGGCTCTTTATAGCGAGCTATGCAAAGACACTTAGTCATCTGCTTTTTAGGCTCCTTTGTTATTTTAGGCGAGCTATGCAAGGGTCGTCACCTCGCCTGCTTTTTAGACTCTTTATGGCGAGCTATGCAGAGACACTTAGTCATCTGCTTTTTAGGCTCCTTTGTTATTTTAGGTAAGCTATGCAGGGGTCGTCACCTCGCCTGCTTTTTAGGCTCTTTATAGCGAGCTATGCAGAGACACTTAGTCATCTGCTTTTTAGGCTCATTTGTTATTTTAGACGAGCTATGCAGGGGTCGTCACCTCGCCTGCTTTTTAGGCTCTTTATGGCGAGCTATGCAGAGACACTTAGTCATCTGCTTTTTAGGCTCATTTGTTATTTTAGACGAGCTATGCAGGGGTCGTCACCTCGCCTGCTTTTTAGGCTCTTTATGGCGAGCTATGCAGAGACACTTAATCATCTGCTTTTTAGGCTCCTTTGTTATTTTAGGCGATCTATGCAGGGGTCGTCACCTCACCTACATTTTAGGCTCTTTATGGTGAGCTATGCAGAGACACTTAGTCATCTGCTTTTTAGGCTCCTTTGTTATTTTAGGCGAGCTATGCAAGGGTCGTCACCTCACCTGCTTTTTAGGCTCTTTATGGCAAGCTATGCAGAGATACTTAGTCATCTGCTTTTTAGGCTCTTATTATATAGCGAGCTATTGAGTTCGGAGCCCGATAGCCTAGTGGAATGAGTTGAATCATAAGCGCGGGGGGGGGGGGGGGGGGGGGGGGGTAAGAGGAAATGGAGCTTTCATTAACTAAAATGAGTTTGAATTACATATAACAAAAGAGTTCACTGATAATAAGGACGGAGGTGCTCGGCATTCCAAGCTCGAGGGACTTCAGCTCCATTCTCATTAGCTAAACGATAAGCTCCATTCCCCAAGTTTGCTTTGACAACATAAGGTCCTTCCCAGTTCGAGTCTAAGAATCAATCACTTGGCTTGTGGGCTCCAGGCAGGATGAGACATAAAACCAAGTCTCCCACGTTGAACCTGTGAATCCGAGCATATTTGTTATAGTACCTCACTATTCTCTGCTGATAGACAGCTACCTTCAACCTGACTGTTTCCTTGAGTTCTTCAAGCAGGTTCAAGTTTGTAGCAAGCAACTGATCATTGTCATTTGGATTGAAGGTCGCTCTTCGTTGCGATGTGACTTCAAACTCAGCTGGGATCATGGCCTCAGACCCATACACCATTGAGAATGGAGTCTCGCCTGTAGAACTGCGAGCTGTGGTTCTGTAAGACCATAATACTTTTTGAAGCTCATCTACCCATGCTCCTTTTTTTGCTTCCAGTTTCATCTTCAAGGTCTGTTTGATAATCTTGTTAACAACTTCAACTTGGCCATTGACTTATGGATGGTCCACTGCTGAGAAGCTTTTAACGATCTTGAGGTCATTGCAGAACCTAAGAAACCGGTCGCTATTGAACTGAGTCCCATTATCTGTGACAATCTGCTGTGGAACCCCAAATCTGCAAATGATGTTACTCCACACAAACTTTTCAATCTTTGTTGTGGAGATTTCTGCCAATTCCTTTGCTTCTGCCCACTTGGTGAAGTAATCCACCGCGACCACGTCATGTTTGCATCTTCCACATGTCATTGGCAGAGGCCCAATCAAATCCATCCCCCAGATTGCAAAGGGCCACGGGCTCATCATCTGTTGAAGATAAGCTAGTGGAGCTCATGGAACTTGAGCAAACCTCTGACACTTATCACACTTTTTTACTAAGTTGATAGCATCCTACCTCATGGTGAGCCAATAGAAACCTTGACGAAGTGCCTTCTGAGCTAGAGACAGCCCCCCAGCGTGGTTCCCACAATGACCTTCGTGTATTTGCCTCAGTATTGTTTCACACTCAGGGCCATCAATGCATTTTAATAGCGGAGCTGAGAACCCCTTCTTGTACAGCGTATCATCATAGATGCAATATCTAGCTGCTCTAGTTCGCAGACGTCGAGCTTCCAGCTTGTTATTCGGCAGCCTTCCATCCTGCAAATAATTGAGAATTGAGCTCATCCAGGAATTGAGCTGCACAGTTATGGCCATTAGTGAATTCTTCTCTTTCGTACTTGGAGTTGGTAGAAATTCAACTGGGATTGCAGCGTGGTGGTAGGAGTTGTGCATCCAAAAAACCTATAAGGTTGAGGGTTCAACTCCGGACGTGAACCAGTGAGAGGCCAAAAGGGGTTGTCCAGGGTAGTCTTCACCCCAGGTTCGGTGCGATCTTCACCGCGGACCTCGTACAAATCGTTTCGTAGGCGTGGTTTCGATCCCCCGAGTGTTGACCGATTCCGATCGTCAACAGAAACAAACGAGAGATTCATTGACAGGGCCAATATAGGACAGGAGGAGGCAAGTGTTTCCCCTCAAATTCTAAGTGACATGGCCAAGACAAATTTTTTGCAGTGACAAGAGGTCTTGTCCTGCTTTGATAATTTCCAAATTCAAAAATGATGTAACCTGCACGTTACGAGTTACGACAATAAATTTTAGAAAGTGAAATGGGATCCAGCTAAGAACATACCATTTCGACCATAAATGAAAGAGCTGGAGGAGTCAAATTTTCATTTGCAATGACAGAAACTTTTGAAAATCAGCAAAATCTTAATAAAATGTCAATAATATATTACAATTTTCAATTACTTTATCAAAACTACAAATGATATACATGGCTTTTTCTTTTTTGTTTAAATTCATTATAATTAGACGGAAACCAAAGCATTTAATAATTATTTTCAATTTTTTTTTCTTTATAAAGAGACTAATTCTAAAATTAAGTTTGAAGTTTTTTGAGATCTACCAGGATCAAATAATATTAACATAACTTAAGGCTTGTGTGGTATTGCTTTTAAGAATTTAAAATCTGATTATTTAACAATTTTGACATAAAAAGGTATTTGGTAGGTAGTGGTATTTAATAACATGAATAGATTTCACAGCAATTTTAAGAAGCAGCAGGAGTTATTTTTGTAATGTGATTATGAAATAATTTGTTATAGGATTTAATGAATTTTTTAAATAGTCAAAACAAACCCCTTAAATTTTGTAAAAGGACAATTATATCTCAACCTTAATTATATAGTATTATGTTTATACCAAATATAAATTAAAATGCTTAATTTTTATATCTATTTTAGGTATTTTATAAATTTGCAACAGTTAACATAAATTGCTTTTGATGGTTTAACTACAAAATCAACCAAACACTAGCTTGATTCATTTTATAGTAAATTATTTGTTCAGCACAACTATCGATGATTATTTTAAAAGTTATAGTAATACCAATCTGGAATTTAAATAGTCATTCCCACATATTTACCTTTGTCTTTTTTTTTTTTTTTTTTTTTTTTTTAAATAATGGAAAGCTCGAACATTAGGTAGAAATGTGTACAATTATTTGACTGAGAGTGTCCGTGGGACGAATTATTTTTAAATTTTAAAACTTATGAGATAATAGGATTTATTTTTTCTGTTTAACTTCAACTTGTACTAGGATTACGATGATCAAATAACAATAACACCAATTGCTTGGTACTTCAAATTCAGAGACAAACTCCAATTAGCTTCATGGTGACTCATAAAAATAATGGCCAAAATATATTAAAAACGAAATCTAGATAGGTAAACATGATTACATATATATAAGGAGAATTGTGAAAATTTGTAAAACAATATAAAGATATAATGTTCGATTCAAGTACAAAGAAACTTGTCGTAAATTTGAAGATTTTCTTATCAAACTTCAATGAATTTATTACAAATTAAAAGACCTTATTTCTACCACTGCCCAATATTGTTGATAATAAGGAGCACTTATTCAATGTGATAATAATGTGAGTAATGTTAGGTATCCTAAAATTTTTATCCAAATGATGTGACATGTGAGTTGTCAAGATCTTATAAATCATGAGATGATGTGATGCTTTATAGGATCTTGACAACTTATATGTCATATTATTTGGACAAAATTTTGGAAAACCTAACATTACTTCAATAATTTAAGTTTGAGTTGTCTTGCTGTAAATACTATTAAAAAAAAAAATTCTAAGTAGTGGTATTAACGAGTTTTGATTTTTTAATATGCATCTTAAAAACACTTATAAGCAAAAGGTATAAGTTCAATTTTTCTTAAAAAAGAAAATAAGGTAATCTTCTGCGGTCGTAAAAATGTCTAATGGTGTCAATAAAAAGTTACTTTCCTTACATTAACAGAGTTTTACATTGTTGGGTTATTTGATCGAATCCACTCAAGATGATCCAAACTCATAACTCGATCCAAATAAAATGGATTTGGATAAGAATAAGTAATCGCTAGACAGTTATAAGAAAATAACCACTATCCTTATAAATACGTGTTATATTTCATTTGCAAAGTTTGATGAAGAATTATCTCTCAATATACAACATAGAATAGAGCAAATACATGAGAGAAAATAGAGAGAAAAATGACATAGGTTCTTACACCATGATTTGAGGGTTTGGTCCTGTAATTGGTGGTCAAACTCTTACCAGTTGAACAATCCAAATGATCTAAAAGAATTTTCGCTACATAAAAATAGATATACTTTTGATTTCGTTTTACTATTTTATATTAAATTTTATATTGCTTTGAATTCTTTCATATATCTACATAAAATTAATAGGGTGTGGAGAAGACTAAATTGTGGAATGTCATCAATGTTCTCCTGTTTGTTTGTAATTGGGCGTCTACATCATAACAATCTTATCAAACATAAAAGGTTCTGTCCTGTTTACCTAATTTTCAAATTCAGTAGTGATGCAACCTACATTACATTTCATGTCATGACAATGGAATTTAGAAGTCAAATAAGAAACACCTTCTCTTCCGGAACACGGCATTTGGACTATAAATGGGAAATAAACAAGAAACTCATTGGCGGATCCAATATGCGTCCAGGGAGGCAAGTGACTCCTCAAATTCTAGAAAAAGTAAATAAATAAAAATTAAAATTTCATACTTTTCCTTTTTCTTTTTTATATATAATTTCATTTTATATTTTCTTTTATGAGTTATTGACTTATACTGTTTATTTTGTTTCTAATTCTTTTCTCTACTAGCAACTAACATTAAACTTTTTTTTTCGTCATTCATCTTCTTCTATGCAATCAACACTAATAATATCTTTGTGTCATCAAAATCTTGACAACCATTCTTATGTTTTGGAATTAATAAATATAGCTTCATTTTAATTTAAATTAGTTCTTATTCTTTTTAAATATTTTTATATTTAATAATTTTAGTGTGACATATATTCAATCAATAAATTCTAAAATTTCAAATTTTAATTTACTACGTTTAATTAATAAACCTTAAAATCTCAATTATTTTTTCATATATTTAATAGTTTTAGTTTTACTTAGTTGAACATGGATACATGGTTAAGTGGTAACTTACTTACTTATATGAAGACATATATTTTCAATAAAATTGATAAGGAGATTATAATGATTCAATATAAGAAATTTGGTCAAGAAAAATTATAACAATATATAATTTATGTTGTTTTTATTTATTTAATACCTCGATTAGAAATTTTTTAGTGTTAGACTATTTGATTCATATAAATTAAGTGCATTATTTGTTTTATTTTATCTGAATTTCATTATGTTATCGAATTTTTATTTTTATAAAAAGTCATATTGGGAATGTTTTTAATTTTTTATCATTATTTTGTATAAATACCCTTCTCATGCCACTGATATAAAGTACATTATTTTAAAATATTAATTTAATCAATATTCTACATAATTAAAAAAATAGCAATAAAAGTATTTAAATATATATTTTACATTTTGATGAAAAAAAATTTTTTAAATCAATTTATTTTGTGTGACGTGTTAAAGGTATTGATATATGCAACAAATTACACAATTTTGACATTTAGGATGAGTATAATTAAAAGAGTTCTTGTGACATATATATCTTTAAACGTCACCTATACTAATCTACCATAAGATTAAGGTGACGAGATAGAGACTTTAGTGTCATTAAAATCATTTGACGTGGAGTTAAGCTAGTGAAGTCTAAGTGACATGGCCAAAGTCCAAATTTTTGGAGTGATAAGTGGTCTCGTCATGCTTTGATAATTTCCAAATTAAAAAATGATGTAACCTCCACGATGTGACAATAAATTTTAGAAAGTGAAATGGGATCCAGCTAAGAACATAAGATTTCGACCTTAAATGAGAGAACCAGAGGAGTCAAATACATAACCCCGATCAGAAGGTTTTGGAGATGTGATGGGGAAGAATTCAAAGCCCAAAAACTAAAATTACAACTTTTCTGACGCCAAAATGAACGTTTGAATTTATCAATATAAATGATACCTAAGGTCTTCTAATCTACTTAATGTGGGGTCGTAGTATTTCTTCTCATCTAATCACGTTATGCTATGGTTATATTTGAAATTCAACATTGATCCTATTTTATTTTTGATGGGTTGCACTTACAGCGGATGTTGGATTAGAAATAGGATGTACTTTAATGTCATTACTCAAGTTCCGTAGGAGTAGTGTATTGGAAAAGAGTAACGTTATATTATCTAAAATTTTGTCAAAATTTATTGTCCAAATGATATAAGAAACTTGTTTGTAACTATAACATCATTAACACATCACTCTATGATTAATGTGATTGTCAAAAATCATCTTGTCATATCATTTACACAAAAAATTTGGATAAATTTTTGAAAAATCTAATTGTGGATATATTTGGAACTACATAAGTGGACTGATAAAAACTCAATGAACCGATCTAATGGATTGACTCAATAGACAAAAGTTCAGTTCGGTAACGTTCAGTTTGCAGAAACGAGCTCTCAGTTCGTTGTTGTAGTTTTTAAGTCGCTGGTCAACCATGCTCAAGACTACCTTATGCTCAGCTCTAGATCGCCCAGAGCGAGGTCCAGCTCATAGTTTGAAGTGCGTATTAAAGGAATTTCTTCAGAAAGGTAATAACCTAAATTGAGAAATAGTTAACTACCAAAATTGGAAGTAAAATTAAACTTCTATTTTGGCGAAATCTATCCCTAAATTGTTGGATACCAGTTTCGAAAGTATAATTAACGTCGAATTTTTTTCTATTCTTATTGTACTTAAATTGTAACACCCCACACTATAAATAGAGATTGAAAATTCATTGTAGCAAGAACAATCAATAATATATTCTCTGCTAAAATAACATGAGAAATAGTTGTGAACGTATGCATCTTTTTGGGTCAAACCACATAAAAGATCTCCTTGCATTCACTATTTTTTCTCTTCTCTTTCTTTTGTCTTTGCCTTTGTTTTGCTTTATTTACAGTATTGAGTCAAGAACTTGGGTCGACTGAATTTAGATGTCGATATTTTGGCACTAGAAAGAGGGCTCAAATTGTAATTTTTTTAATTTTCAATTGTCATGGCAAGAGGAAGAATCACCAAAAGTTTTGATGTAGTGGCTGATCAACCAAAGAGGAAAATGTATTAACAACAGTGTGACATCCAACTGATGAAGGATATAACAATGCCCGTGGTAGGCGTGTCTCATGTCCTTACAAATGGCACTACCATGAGTATGCCTCTACTAGCCCCTCGTCAAGCAACATCGATGGTTTCAACAGCCGAGGGGTTACAAGTGTGGCACCAGCAGTAGGAGGTATTGGAAAATATAGTGTGGCAACTTGTGGATACAGTTAAGATGCTAGCACAAGCCTAAGCACAAAACGCGTCTGGGCCTGAGGCTGCTGCTGTCAGAGAAATTTACAAGCAGCAACAAGAGGAAGTGTCAGTTCTTGAAAGACCCATCAGGGAGGTGCCGCGATCTGTTGACTCAATTTATTCCTCCAACTCATGTTCGAAAGTTTAAGGCCGCCGAGCTCGTGAAGAGGAAGAGGTTCCGCGTCTTGCGAGCTTAAGAGTGAAGGTGAGCCAGGATGGGAGCCGCCACGTAGAGGTTAGACACGACTAAGTTCGGGCTGCATCTTAGTATGAAGAGGATGAATTAAACAATCAGCGACATGCGAAGTCGCACCATGTAACACACTTCCCCTCGATCCACTACGTCCGGAACGTCGGAGCCAAGGCGGAGGACGTCACAATTCCTTATTTACAAAAACCCGTTTATTTAGTTAATTAGGTTTGACAGAAAATTCGACAAAGTTTCCCCTATTTTATTAAAAAACTTAAAATTTTAAAACCTGCATATTAAAAAAAAAAAAAAACACTTCAAATATAATTTTCCTTTCTCAACTTCCACAATCTGACACCCCGTCCGTCTCAAAATCACTTCAACACACAATCTCAAACCAAAGTAAATATTTGCCAATTATATTTTCAAAACAAAATAAACACAAATACTTTAAAGTACAACATCATATTTTTTTCCCAACTCTTTAAGAAAACATTTAAAAACATAATACAAACCATATACATTTGGATTTACAAAGCTTTACCCACAATTGTGTGGAAATATACAAAACATAAGTTCGTTAAACTTTATTTTTACAAAATATATACATTTCAAAGAGAAGTACCAAAAATTGGAGATTTTGCTATGACTAGCGGAGCGTACTGAGAACTCTCTTCTCTCCAAAAGCTCTCTCTCTCTCTCTCAACCTACCTAGGTCATCTCACGACCTGCGCGTGGAAAACCAACGCACTAAGCATAACAGCTTAGTTGGTATACACATATAGCATTAAAATTACAAAACTTCACACACACACACGTAACAAATATCGTTTCACACAATATTTAAAGTTTCGCATAACATATGATTCAAACAACAATTCAAAACTTTATACGATATTTTTCAACTACATAATTTCAAAATATTTTCGTTAGCAGTTATTTTAATTATCACAAGAGCCTTTTGTAAGTACTATCACGATACCATGAATCGGTAACGAATTTTACATTTACCTCCGGCATTGGACACTCAGTGCCTGTCCGCCGGAGCTCAACTTTACATTCATTTCACATTATGAACCGGACACTCAGTGCCTCTCAAGATCCGTTAATCATACATGTATAAACATAACGACGCAGTACTGCTAATAGTATCCTATTGGCATGCCAAACATTAATCCTCACCTACTAATATACAGATTTACTCAGGCTCTCTATAATTTCGTTAATTACTAAAATTATCGTTTTCGACTAAACTTTTATAAATCACTTCACTATCAAACATTTTCATTTACTTTCACGTTTTGAAATCTTTCGAAACCTCTCTCTTAGCTCTTACCAAATGACTATTTTGCCCTTGGTTTCACAATAAAAACTTTATTACATAATTACATTCGTTTCACATTTTCACTTGGCTCAAAGAGGTGGTTTTCGAATTTTTCTCTTCGAAATCATAGTTCATAGCACGAATCATCACACCACAATGCAATTGATACGTAAATATATGCGAAATACCAAAAAAAAAAAAAAAAAAATACCCCTAGGCTCTCTATTTTTCAAATTTGGCTAAGGAAGTTTTTCTTTTGAAATTTGTTTCGTCTTCAAACTTTATCTCACATGTCATTCCGACATCATCCGTTTAATAAATAAATAAGCTTAAAATGACGCAAATACCTCTAGACCCTTATTTAAGTCAAATTCGGTCATAAGAGAGTTTTTATGCGAAAAAGTTATTTCACTTGATTTTGACCCATAAAATCTCTTCCATCAATATCCAACCAACACATACATATCATTAATAAAAACTTATCACATAAAAATCACATCATCGCAAAGTTTCGAAACAAAATATTAAATTTTTAGCCACTAACACAATTCAAATTCGTAAATAAATATATAGCAACCTCTTTGAGCCTTCATCCATACTCTCTAGCACTCCAATTGGAAGCTTAAAGCTCATCTTTGCCCTTGCTAGACTCCCCACGCTCTAATTGGCCACCTAGGATTTCAAAATCACACTTTAAAGCCATAAAAAACAAAACAACTTAATTAAATGCAAAACCCACTAACTATATATGTCTATGGATGCATCTACATGCTTACTAATCTATTTCTAACTCAAAAACCATAAAATACAGCACATACCTCCCTTGAGCTCTATTCTAGCGAATTTACAACTTGATTTCTTGAAGAAAGTTGCAAGAAATGGAGGTATAGATGGATAGGGAACTTAAAGAGAAGAAGATTGGTGAGTTTAATGGCTTGAAAAGAGAAAGAAAATTGTGAGAAAGATGAAGAAAACAGGTCGGCAGCAGAAGAAAGAAAAAGAAAATGACTTTTTTTCAAAAATTTGACCCATTTTTATACTAATCAAGTTCTTAAAATTATACTTTGACCCCACACCTTTCTAAAATTCGATTCAAGCCCCAAAAACCTTTACACATGCCCCTTTCCTATTGGACAACAATGACAACTCACCATTCCACTCACTTTTCCAACACATTTGCCAATTTTCTATTGGCTCCCATAATTTCTACTTTTAAATATTACTTTGTCATTGGTTCAAGAAATTTTCACATACAATGCATTCTAAATGCACTCATTTAATCACCCCATGACAAATTTCCATCATCAAATCTTTCTCATTAAATTCCCAAAAAAATCATTTTACTAAAAAAAAACTTCCAACATAACAATTAAATAAACTAGTAAAGTTTCTAACAATTAAATATATACATTACACTAATTACACTAATTATACCAATTATAATAAACTAAATTTTAATCTCATTTAATGTAATTATATTCTAAATTTAATAACACTACTTATACGGACACCAAGCTAACGACTAACGAAGGGCTAGTCAGGGATACATACCAGACCGCTGCTTTTCAGGTCGTGAGCACAGGAGAGAACACAGGCCTCAAGACCCAAGGATAGAGGAGCTTCTTCAGAGGGTTCAACAACTTGAGGCACGCTTCGGTACCTCAAACTAGTGTGATCAATATGGGGAGAGGACCCCCTTTACCAAGGAGATTGAGACACAATCTCTACCTCACAGACTCAAGATCCTCAAGATTCCTCAGTACAATGGAGATAACGACCCTTATGATCACCTGGATACATTCAATGTCCAAATGGATCTCCAGATGGCTAATCTATTGGTTAAGTGCTATGTTTTTCCAGCCACCCTATGAGACGTTCCACGAACTTAGCTCAAGAGTCTCTGAGCTCGTAACATAGATAGTTAGAAGGAATGTCAATGAAAGTTCATCAGCCAATACAGAGCTCTAAGGAGGCAGCTCGTACCATCTTGTCACTTCACCACGGTCTTCCAGCAACAAAACGAAACGCTGAAAGATTACATTATCAGGTTCAGATGCGAAGTTAACAATAAAGAGAACCCTTCAAATGAAAGCATCCTAATTGCGATCTTAGCTAGGCTTCGCAAGGATGGGAAGCTATATGAAAGTATTTACAAATCTCTAGTGAAGGACCTAGACGAGTTCTACGAGCAAGCTATCAAGGAGATCAGATGGAAGGAGATCTTTGGCCTCAAACAGTCTAACTAGAAGGGTGAATCAGGTAGTTCCAACCAACCAAAGAAAAGGTATAATTGTGGGAATGGAAGTGAAGGTCGAAATAACGGCTTAAACAGTCAGGTCGTTAAGAAGGCCAAGAATGAGCCTAAAAATGAACGATCTCAACGTCAACTTAGTTAAGAGATACGATAAGTGCCAAAGGTTCGTCAATGTTCCATGACCTTCATTAGCTTATCTCCAACAAGTGGTGAGTCTGTGGCCTTTTACAATTTGGGGGATGGACATAATTGGGCCTCTATCAATAGCTCACGGAAAGTGCAAGCACGCTATAGTCGCATTGGACTACTTTACCAAGTGGGCGGAAGCCAAAGAGTTAGCAAAAATCTCCATTACAAAGATAAAAAATTTGTGTAGAGTAATATTATTTACAGGTTCGAGGTCCCTCAATAGATTGTAACAAATAATGAGACTTAGTTCAATAGCAACCAGTCCATCAAGTTCTGCAACAACCTGAAAATGGTCAAGAGCTTCTCAGCCGTAGACTATCCACAGGTCAATGGTCAGGTCAAGGTTGTGAACAAAATAATAAAACAGATCTTGAAAACAAAGCTGGAAGCAAAGAAAAGAACATGAGTGGATAAGCTACAAAAGATATTATGGGCCTACAGAACCACAACTCATAGCACTACTGGTGAAACTCCCTTCTTTATGGTATTCAAATCCGAGACCATGATCCCAGCAGAATTAGAAGTGACCTCGCAGCGTAAAAAGTTATATGAGAGCATCTACAAATCTCCAGTTGACCTGAGTGAGTTCTACAAGTGAGCTACCAAGGAGATCAGATGGGAGGAGATCTTCGACCCCAAGCAGTTTGACCAGAAGGGTGAAGCGGGTAATTCCAACCAACCAAAGAAAAGAAATAATTGTGAGAACGGAAGTGAAAGTCGAAATAATGACTCAAACAGTCAGTTCCCTAAAAAGGCTAGGAATGAGCCCAAAAATGAACGACCTCAGCGTCAACTTAGTCAAGAGATGCGCTAAGTGCCAAAGGTTCCCTAAGGTTCCACGAGCTCCATCAACTTATCTCCAACAAATGATGAGCTCGTGACCTTTTGCAATTTAGGGGATGGACCTAATTGAGTCTCTACCAATAGCTCGTGGGAAGTACAAGCATGTCGTGGTCGCAGTGGACTACTTTACTAAAGGGGCAGAAGCCAAAGAGCTAGCAGAGATCTCCACTACAAAGATAGAAAATTTGTATGGTGTAATATTATTTGCAGGTTTGGGGTCCCTCAACAGATCATAATAGATAATGGAACTCAGTTCAACAATAACCAGTTCATCAAGTTCTGCAGTGACCTGAAGATCGTCAAGAGCTTCTCAGTTTAGATCATCCACAAACTAATGGTTAGGTCGAGCCTGTGAACAACATGATAAAGCAGATGTTGAAAACAAAGTTGGAAGCAAAGAAAGGAGCATGAGTGAATGAGCTATAAAAGGTACTATGGACTTATAGAACCACAACTCGTAACACTACTGATGAAACTCCCTTCTCTATGGTGTACGGATCCGAGGCCATGATTTCGACAAAATTAGAAGTAACCTCGCAGTGTAAAGCAACCTCTCTACCAAGTTTCTCTTTGACAAAATTTTTTAAGTTATGCTATGTTAATTAAGGTTTCGACCTATTGGACATAGCTTGATAAAATTTTATTAAGTCATACTATATTAGCTGAGGTTCCGACCTACTGGATATAGTTTGACTAAATTTTTAAAGTTATATTATGTTAGATGAGATTCCGATCTATTGGACATAGTTTGACAAAATTTTATTAAGTCATATTATATTAACTGAGGTTCCAACCTACTAGATATAACTTGACTAAATTTTTAAAGTGATACTATATTAACTGAGGTTCCGACCTACTGGATATAGTTTGACAAAATTTTATTAAGTTATGCTATATTAACTAAGGTTTCGACCTATTGGATATAACTTGACTTAAATTTTTAAAGTTATAATATGTTAGCTGAGGTTCCGACCTACTCAACATAGTTTGACAAAATTTTATTAAGTTATATTATATTAGTTAAGGTTCCAACCTATTGGATATAGCTTGACTTAAATTTTTTGAATTAAGCTATAATTTGCGAGCTACGACACATTAAGATCAGCAACCTCCTGAGGTCTCACCGGGTTTTATTACCATTGATTTATATATTGATTACCTTATTTCTTAGTTCGCAAGAAATTCAAGACTTAGAAAAAAGAAAGTAGAATAAAAGCATAAGACCACGTTGAAGTAAAGAAAATAAATTCAAAATAAACCCTGTAACGAGATGAATTGGGCCAATAATAGTAACCTCAAAATTAGGTCGAAATATCCATTACAAATGACCTTGCAAAGCGAGGTAAGTGTAGCATAAAATCATGAAAAATTTTAAAGAAAAAAGGTTCAAGCTACATGGGGGCTGTATCATGAGAGGCTGCATCTGGAGGCACTGCGACCTGAGTTGTCTCATCCTAGAAGGTCGCACCTGAGAGCTTTGTATTCTGAGGAGCTACGTCTAGGATAGTTGAGGATCAAGTAGCTTGCTCTTTGTACTTCTCCACCTCCGCGATCGCCTCATCACCAAAGAATGAGAAGTTCAGTTTAGGATGAATTTCCCATAAAGTGTAGAGGAATATACTGGAGCTCTTTGATTTTGCTTCCTCCTTAGCTTTGATGACTTATACCTCGGCTTCCTCCCTAACTTCGGTGACTTTTTTCTTTGCAAGAGCGACCTCCTTCTTAGCCTCCTCTAGTACCTTCTTAGTAGCCTCAGCTCGCTACACGGTCTTCTCTAGATCGCTCTTTGCTTTATTCAATTCCTCTTCACTCTTAAGAAGCTTGGTGGTAAAGTCTATCCTCGCGGCTGTATAAGTATTTTCCTCACAAGTCAGAGCGTCCTCAACTTCCTTTTTAGCTTCTTCAGCATTCTTCAGCTTGGGCTGAAGGAGTTGCTTTGATTTCTTTGCTTTCTCAGCCTCTATAGTCATAAACGAGAGATCATCTTTCAATTTTTTCTTCTCACTCTCGAACTCCTTCTTTTCCTCCTTAAAATCTGAACCTCCTCCATCTGCTTCATCACTCCCATAGCGGCTTGAAATGTAGCAAGTTAATATTTAAACCAAACAAGAAAGTAAGAAAGGCAAAGGTATTGGAGATTACCAGCAGTCTGTAGCGAGCTATGTAACCAGACAAGATATCACCTCTTAAGCTCTCTTTGTCTAGGTTCCTGGTGCGTTCTCTAAGATTTCAGACAAGTTATTGAGGACGACGTCGAAGTACATCCCTTTTGGCCCATCTTCAGGTTGCGTCCTGGCTTGTGACTCAATTGACTCTTCGCTCTACGACCACGAGCTGCTTACCCTTATCTACTCATGATTGCTTAATTGGAGGAGGCTTAGACACTAACTTCCTTTTTGCTCTACTGCTTGGAGTAGTTTGAACCTCGCGAGCAAAAGCTCCCACCTGCACACATCAAACTTCAACCACCCCTGGCTATAAGGCAGGGACTTAGGTTGGTGAACTTCCTTGTAACACCCTCCACCCGATTCCCATTCGGATGGAAACTCGAGCTGGAGGATGCTACCTTAATCGGTGTATTCGTTATTACTTTACATAAATGTACTAAATAAAAAAAAAAAATTTCTCAAAAAAATCCAACAGAGTTTCCTCTGTTTTTCTGAAAAAATCCAAAATTATAAAAACCTGTATATTTCAAAAGCAAACACTTCTAAAATACATTCATTTTCTCAACTTCCATTTCGGACTCTCCGTCCGACTCCAAAATCACTTCACCACACAAACATTTATAATCACAACATTTAAAAAAAAAAAAATCATATTCATCAAAATTAAAAACAAATCAAATGATAATTAAGAATTTTTTTTACAAAATTATTTTACAAACTGAAAACCTTCTTTGACACAACTTATACACATTATTATTTATTAAATCTCATAATTCCATATACATGTACCTACATTTCCATGTACTTAAACACCACCGTACAATACTAAAAGTAAAACTATCAAGGATGGAGGGATGTGACTTGCAGAAAGCACGGCAACTATCTTCTCGTCTATCCTTATCTACAGCGTCCAAAAATTCAACCTACGGGTGGAAAATCCAACGCGCTAAGTATTTCTACTTAGTGGGTGTACACTAAATTTAAATTTCATCAATTTCAAGGATACATGATTTTAAAACATGATTTCACATTTATCAAATTTTCATAATAAATCATAAAGATATCAATTTACTAGTAAACATATATATGTGAAATGCCTAAAAGTCATCTTCCAAATATGACCTTTTTATGATTTTCTCAGAATACTAAAATAATACGTAACGAATTTACTTTATCAGTAAAAACACATATAAGGCACATAAAAGACCTTTTCAAACATATCAACACAATTTCTTCCAATTTCTATAACAAACCTTAACGAAAGCACATACTAACAATCACGTATATACAACCCATAACAATCGTTTTTCAACATAGTCACACAATTTTCATGTCATATATATATATATATTTCAGATACAAGTAGTAAATCATTATTTTACAATTTTCGAACTTTTACAGATAAATTTATAAAGAATTCAGATTTTCATTCACTGTACGTATTAAACACATTTATTTTCATTTTCAAGCATTTCAGCACAATTTTTCTTTAATAATATTCAGCGCCCTTTGTAAACTCTGACACGATACCATGGACTGGAAACGGGTTTCACGTATCCCCCGGCATCGGACACTCGGTGACTACCCGCCGGAGCATGTTTCATATAATACACAAATTCTGGGACCGGACACTCGGTGCCTCGCAAGGTCCATGAATTTCGTATCACATATATAAGCAAATCGGTGCAGTACTGCTAATATCATCCTATTGGCATGCCAACTACCAATCCCCACCTACCAATGCTCAGGTTTACTCGGGCCCTTATAATTTCATTTATTATCAACAATTTCATGTTTTCACAATTTTCCTTTCTCAACAAAAATTCTCCTTCGAAAAACTCAGAACACTTTTTCAATCAAATTATATATAATTCTCATTTATTCAAAGCATCATAACACATCATTTCTCATTCAAAAGTGACTCATCAATCTCATCAAAATCGTTGTGCCCTTCTTCCGATATACATTCGATCAAGGCACTAACATGTTCGTTTCCTTCCGTTTCTTTTTCGTTTTCATTCGAAAGTTATTAAAAATCATAATCCAATACCATTTGATAATAAATTATCAAAATAATTTCCTAAATCCTTTAAATTCCCATTCGGTCAATACTTTTTCTTTCACAAAATTTTCTAAATTTTTCATTATTCAATACCACAAAATTCATCATAATATCACTTACACATAAAATGTCACAAAATCAATCATACTAAAATTCACACATAGTCACGAAATAGATTTAATTAAAATTGAACAAAAACACATACTTTTCTCAAACTTTTCCAAATTTAATTATCAAATACTTTTGGACGCTTTCTATAGTTTATCCACTCATATAACTTCTTTGATTTTCTTATCATCTTAGATTCCATCCTAAAATCACACAAAACTTAATCTATAACTCATAGAAAAATAAATTAATTTTCTGAAATCTAAATTCTATTAATATAAACTTACCTACCTGAATAAGTTGGGCACCCAAAAATTTTCTTTTCTGCTTCTCGACTTCACCTCTTTTTTCTTCTCTTTTCTTTCTTCTATTTTCTTTCTTTTTCTTCTTGCTGTTCGCCGAACAGCTTCTGCTTTTCCGTTTGTTTTTAGAAGACATACACACCTATATATAAACCCACAGCCACCGCCTCATGCATTTACTGCCCTCTTTATTTTATTTTATTATTATTATTATTTATTTTTTTTCTTTCTTTTCTCAACCGAAACACACTTACACACACACACACACACACATATATATATATATATATTTTATCACACGGCAGCCATTTGCTACCTCTTCTTTTTTCTTTTTTTCTATTATTTTATTTTTATTTATTTTATTATTTATTTTTTTTTCTATCTCAACCGGCGCCACAATATATATATATATATTTTTTTTTTTTTCTCAATATCACCCAATCACCCACTACCACCTATATATATTTTTAATTGATTATGGCCCACCATCTACTCTCTTTACTTGTATGAGTGACACTTGTCACTTTTCTTTTAAGAAAATATGGCAACTTATCTTGACTTGCACGGTCAAAAATTCTCTCTACACTTTATCTTGTCATTTTACACTTTACACCCTATGAACTTTTTCCTTTAATTCAACTTTATTAATTTCTTTTAAAAATATCCTCTAATAGGATATTTATCCACCAACTTATGCACTTTTAAAACTAAAATCGGACTAAATTAATAACAGAAAAAAATTAAATTTCAATTAATCTCTGAGATTGGGGCGCTACAAAATGTCCTGATACATATATTTTATAATTAAATATAATCATGTCATTTTTAACATCCCATTTTTTTTCTTAATCACTTAAAAATCACAATTTAAATCTTAAAATTTACCACACTATCTTTTTAATTTATACTCAATTTATAATTCTCTTATGCCACATGTTTATCAGTTCTTATCTCTTTTTATTTGACTTTTTTTTTTTTTTTTGGATACTCGGATTCAGCTTTTCTGGAAGTTTCTCGAAATCCTTTCAAAATTCACCAGAGCCTATATTCGGACTGCCTACATACTCCTGGTAATCTCAGTTACTCTTAAAAGTCAATCCATGCTCTTTTTGAGCTCTCCGTAAATTCACTAAATTGTCTCCAATTATTTTTGAATTGATTCTATTTCCATCTGAATCACCTTGGAAAGTGTCCTTTGAATTTCTAAAATGCTTCATGAGCATTTTAATACTCATTCCGACACTTTCCTAAATTTTTGAATTTTTTCGAAAATCTTTCCGGGTTCCTGATCGGATCCAAAAATCGCTCCGTTTTGCCTCAAACAAACTCATTTTTGATCCGTTTCAGTTTCCTTAGACTCCATTACTTATCCCAGAGCATTCTGACTTCAGGGTTCGTTTCTCGAAAAATTCACTATTCACACGGATACTATTCCGTCCGAAACTACTATTCATTCAAAAATCACTATTCATCCCGAAAATACTATTCATCTTAATATATTTTCATTTCTCTTGAATAGGAAAAATTCGGGATATTACATTCCTGAAACCAGTGTCGAGGTGGTCACCTCAATAGAGACAACAACTGAAGCGGTTGTGGACTAAACAAATTGAGTTGAAGAGAGCTTGTGGAAGGCGAGCTTCACCATCTCTAGAGCTTCTTAAGGGACATGAACAACCTCTATTTCACCAGTAGCGTCGAAGGCAAGGGCGAGCTTAAGTTCACCCTGAATTCTGATGTCTCTCTTGTTGTTAAGAAGTTCATTATTTAGAGGATAAGCTAGCTAGTGGGCCCTAAGGAGCTCATCGTCAAACGCGTGATTGGTTCTTCCTTCCCTTGAATCTGCAAGCATCCTAAGAGATTCGATCTCCTCCCTAGTAAGGACTGCCCTATCTCTTGTCACGTCTACGAGGTGAAACAAAAAGAAATAAAAAATATATATATATTGTAGCTCACAAAAGTCAGTCTCATCTGTCTACCTGGATTAAGGACGAAATCAAAATTTTTGAGTTGTCTAAGGAAAGGGCTAGAAATGTAAAACTAGCTCGACTTTTAATCATCTATGTTGTTGAACTTGCCTTTCGTATCACCCTGAGGTAGAAGGTCTCTAAAATTCGTTTCTAAGCTGCGAGAAATAAATCTTATCTCACATTCCTCCTTTTAAACTGTCGACACTCTTGATACTAAAGAAGTGGTAGTAGATTATTGGGATTGGAGGTGAAAAGTCCTTCCTTTTTAAGACTAAAGCTAGGGACGTGAATTGGGAGTAAGAGTTAGGGGTTATTGGAAAGGGTTGAGCTTTAGCTTATTTAGGAGGTTGATGAGATAGGTAAAGACTAGAAATCTAAGCGCATGCCTAAAATGATGAGTGCTGATGGCAACGAACCCCCTAAAAGGATAGGCTGTGTAGTCGTTAGGTGAAGGCAGCATGACATGACAACCTTTTGGAAGACAATATTCTAAAGCGATCTCCCTCAACTCCTTATATCTCATCCTCGAGGTGTAGCGGATAAACACCTCACGAGCTCTTCTTTCCACAATAGCTTCGCGAGCTCACCGTTCTTCAGCTGTCTGATGGATCACTATAGGGTCAACTCGAGCTATGAATTCCTTAGCGACCTCATCGCTAAGAGAGGTCACTTTTTCAACAATATAAACTTCCCCCAAGTCGAGCTCCTTCGAGCTAAAAGAGTCACCATCTCCTACTCTGTATGACCGACATTTGCAACCTGAAGACATCTACATATAAAAGGGAGCAGTTAGGTCGCTACGTGCAAATCATGCCTAAAAATCTAAGTTTCCTATTCTCTAACAAGAGACTTCATAATCTACAAGTCACAAATGTTATACAAATCACTAAAGTCATGAGAGACCTAACCTAGAGCTAATAACCTATAAATATCTTATCCTATAGCTCGCATACATGGTGTTACAAACAACAAACAGTCCATGAAGGGCCAACCAATAAGATCAAATAAAAAAAAAAAAAACAAAACAAAAAGTCACAACTACTAACAAGCATGTAACATTAAGAACACGAAATATTCAAGCCAATATTAAATCCATAAACAAGCATGTATGAACAAGAAAATGGGTCAGGTGTTAGGATCAATGATCGGACAAGTTAAAAATATAGATCAAGGTGCAAATGGTGATTATATAAGCAAATATCTAAGAATCAAAGTGGAGAGTGACATTACCAAGCCATTGAAGCGTGGGCTTAGAGTTTTATTGGGCAATCCAAAGGAGCTATGTGACATTTTCTTAAAATATGAGTGTCTCCCAAATTTCTGTGATTTCTGTGGAAGACTAGGCCATTTGGTGAGAGAATGTGTTGAAAATACAGAAGGAATAGTAGATGAAGATAAATTGCGCTATGGACCGTGGTTGCGAGCTAGTAACTCGCCTCAAGGTAGAAACAACGGGGGAAGTGATCCACGGTTAATAAGGCAGTCTAAGTCTTCAAGGGATCAAGGAGAAGTACAAGAGAGGAAAAGTCAAAGTAGTCACATTGAAACTTTACTCCCAATGAACCAGACAGGGGGCAAAGCTGTTGTGAGTCAGCAAAGAGATCCAAGTCCATCCTCTGGGAATTCGGCGAGTACTCTCGTTTCTTCAGAAACAAATACAGCTACCTTCCAAAAAAGTTCGATGCAAAAGGGAAATGCAAAAGTCACCTTTTGTATCTCTCAAGGAGATGGGACCTTCAGGCATGAGAAATCCCCTATTTCACCAACATGTTTAAATACCATTGGTCACTCATCCTGCTCCCATAAGGTGTTTGAAAAAAGTCATTTGCAAGTAGGTCACGGTCCCCAAACAGAGCTGGAGATGGACCCTAGTGAAATAACCTTTGAGAAAGGAGGCCGATCGAGGCTCAAGTTTGTGACATCTTAGCTTACTTCAACAAGGGACCCATCAGATGGTCTAATGGATGTGGAACCCAGTGATGATTCCAAATTTGACCATTCTTCTCCCTTTTCAGAGTATCCGTCCCAGGTGGCTACATCTGATTCATATATTCAAAAGAAGGCAATATCCTCAGATCCTGAAGCTACTGGCTCAGAAGGGAAGAAATGGAAGCGGCGAGCCAGGAAAAGTGGTATCAAAGAGGGTATAAAGGGTAGTAGGGTGGCTGAAGGGAAAAGAGTGGCCGAGACAGAAATAGCAAAAGATAGAAGCAACAAGAAAAGCAAACATGCTGCTACAGGAGAACAGATGGCGGTGGTTGGTACCCAGCACCGCCATCAGCAATGAAAACCCTCTGTTGGAATGTTCGGGGGCTGGGCAATCCTCGAACATTCCGAGCCCTGCGAGAGATCATACGTAGGGAACGCCCAGATGTAGTTTTTTTAACTTAAACTAGAATGGCTAAAAGTAAATTGGAAGTCTTGAGATCAGGTTTTGGTTTTGCTGGTGCTTTTGCTGTTGATAGAGTTGGTTTGGGTGGTGGCTTGGTTCTTTTTGGAAAGCATAGGTTGATCTAACTGTCCACTCCTTCTCTGTGGGTCATATAGACTCTGTAATTATGGAGTCCACAGGGTCCTCTTGGAGGTTTACTGGTTTTTATGGGAATCAAAATACGGAGCTTTGTGTCCATTCTTGGAAGCTTTTGAGGAGGTTAAGTGATCTTAGCTCTCTTCCGTGGCTTGTGGGAGGGGATTTCAATGAAATCATGAGGGTGGAAGAAAAGTTTGGGGGGGCATCTAAGAGAGGTTTTGCTGTTTCAGCCTTCAGGGAAGCTATAGATGATTATGGGTTGCTGGACCTCGGTTTTCAGGGAAGCTGCTTCACGTGGTCAAACAGACAACGAGAGGACAAGCTTATTATGGAAAGATTGGATAGGATGCTCTATGGAGGATTGTTTTTGGCTTAGCTGTTGTCTTCCATTAGAACAGATAGGTTCTGATCATTCTTCCCTTCTAACCTCTAATATAGTGTCATTTTGGAGTTTAAATTCGGTGGGACATTCTTAGGGAACCAGATTCCATTTCGAGGAGACCTGGGCTCAAGAGGAAGAATGCAAGGAGGTTATAGAGCACAGCTGGATTAGAGGATTTAGAGGTGACATTATAAATTATTTGTTACGTAATCTCAACTCTGTTGCGGCTAACCTTCATTCTTGGAATCGTGTGCGGAAATTGAATTGGAAGGCTGAGTTGAGGAGGGTTCGAGGAGAACTTTTGGCGTTGCAAAATAGGTTAGGGGCTTCTCAAAGTCGAATTATCCAGTTAGAGAGCAAATTGGATGAACTCCTGCGTCAACAAGAATAATTGTGGAGACAAAGATCAAGAGTTCTTTGGCTTAAGACAGTGGATCGAAATACCAAATTCTTCCACTCCAAAGCTTCCGCTATGAGAAAGAGGAATAGGATTGTTGGTTTGTTCGATGAATATCATCATCAATGGCAGGATTCTATCCAAGGACTGGAACAGGTAATTTCCCATTATTTCTCCAGCCTGTTTTCTTCCTTCGATCCTAATCTGGCAGATCTTGATGCTGTTTGCAAGCCTATCCAAAGGAAAGTTACAATATCGATGAACGAGATGTTGACCCGTAGTTTCTCAGAAGAGGAAGTGTTGGTGGCCTTGAATCAATTGGGTCCTACGAAAGCCCCGGGTCCAGATGGTCTCTCTGCCCTGTTTTATCAGAAATACTGGAGAGTTGTGGGTTCAAAAGTTTGCAAAGCTATGCTTCAAGTCCTTAACGACGAGTTACCAATGTCGAAGTTGGGGGAAACGCTTCTAGTCTTAATTCCAAAAATCAAAAACCCATCTAAGGCCAGTGAGTTTCGTCCAATTAGTTTGTGTAATGTCACCTATAAAATCATTGTAAAAATGTTGGCAAACAAATTGAAGCCCGTGTTAGATGAACTTATCTCACCATCTCAGAGTGCTTTTGTTCCAAATAGGCTGATTACAGACAATATTGTAGTGGGGTTCGAATGTCTTCATTCTCTTCGCAATAGGCGAACAGGGGCGTGGGGCTCAATGACTCTAAAACTCGATATGAATAAAGCCTATGATGTGGTCGAATGGGCTTATCTTAAGAAAGTTATGGAGCAGATGGGGTTCGCAATTGGGTGGATTCGTCAAGTGCTGAATTGTATTTCCTCGATCAGTTACGCTTTTTTAGTGAATGCGGTCAGAAGGGGGAATGTATCAGCTTCGAGAGGTTTGCGTCAAGGTTGTCCCTTATCCTCGTATTTGTTTTTGTTATGTGTAGAGGGGTTTTTAGCTTTGATTGCTCAAGCTGAGGAGACAGGTCTCTTACATGGAATAAAAGTCGTAAGAACAGCTCCTTCTATTTCCCATTTACTCTTTGCTGATGATAGCTTGGTTTTTGCTCGAGCTACAATTGAAGAGGCTGAAGTTCTGAAGATAATTCTCCAGAAGTATGAAAAGGCTTCAGGGCAGTCAGTCAATTTCTCCAAATCGGCCTTAGCTTTCAGCCCTTGCGTCTCCCATGATAAGCGTCATCAGATTATTAGCCTATCACATGTGACCCCAGTTTCTTGCCATAACTCTTATTTGTGTCTTCTAGCCTGTACAGCCCGTAATAAAAGGCAGCTCTTTGAAGGGATTAAAGATCGTCTTTCGCAGAAACTAAAAGGTTGGAAGCACAAGTTTTTTTCAGAAGGGGGTAGGAAAGTGCTAATTAAAGCAGTTGCCCAAGCGGTCCCTACCTATGCTATGAGCTGCTTTCGACTTCCTACCTCTTTGTGTTCGGATATCTAGCGCATTTATTCCAACTTCTGGTGGGGTGGTTCCTCCTCTCACAGAAAAGTCCATTGGATTTCTTGAAGTAAATTGTGTTGGCCTAAGGAGTTGGGTGGATTGGGTTTCAGAGATTTTAGAGCTTTTAATCAAGTCATGTTGGCTAAGCAAGGTTGGAGACTTCTCAATTTCCCCTTCTCCTTGGCATCTAAGATGCTCAAGGCCAGATATTTCCCGCATTCGTCCTTTTTGTTGTTGTTCTCTTGGAAGGTGTCCTTCTTTAGTTTGGCGAAGTATTTTTTGGGGTCGAGAGGCTCTTCAAAGAGGCTTTCGTTAGCGTGTTGGGGATGGAAATAATATCTCCATTTATGAGGATCAATGGTTACCAAGACCCACAACTTTCAAAGTTCTTTCCCCAAGGCTTCTTCCTGTGAGAACTACTGTCTCTTCTCTTTTTGTAGCTCCTGGCATGTGGGATGTGGAAAGAGTAAGAAGGTATTTCCTTCTGGAAGAGGCTGACTGTATCCTATCCATTCCTCTTAGTGCCTCTCAATTAGACGACAGTTTCTTCTGGCATTTTGATAAATCTGGGAGTTTTTCGATGAAGAGCGCTTATAAAATCGCTTTCCATTTGCAGATTTCTGGTCCTGGTTCTTCCTCCTCAGGGCCTTCTTTTGTTTGGAAAGCTCTCTGGTCCCTCTCCATTCCAGCGAAGATCAAGGTGTTTACTTGGAGAGCGTGTAACCAAATCCTTCCCACTCGAGTTCTCCTTCTGAAACATAAAATTGTTGAAGATGGTCATTGTCAGTTGTGCGGGGAGGAGTTGGAAACTGTTGATCATGCACTTTGGAGGTGTAAGACGGTGGACCAGAAATGGAGATCTTGCCCTCTTAGATCTGACACTTCTTTTTGTAAGTTGTCTTGTTTTGATTTCCTTGATAGGGTGGCCTACCTTCTCTCTGTAATGGGGAAGAATTTTGTTGAGGTTTTCTTGGTTTCTTCCTGGTTCGTTTGGTCTTCTCGGGATGCTTTGCTTCATGACACTTCTCTTAGTCTAGTTGAGGACTGCTAGAGTAAAGCTGTTCTCCATTTGTTGGAGGTCGACCAAGCCCAAAATGCTTCCTCCAGTCTGCCTAGGTCTGTTCGTTCTTCCTACAGATGGTCTCCCCCTCCTCTTGGTTATTTTAAAATCAACTCAGATGCTGCTGTTTTCAAAGCAAAGCAAAAGGTAGGGGCTGGTGTAGTTATTCGGGATCACTCGGGTAATGTCCTTTTAGCTGCAGCTTTTTCTTTCTTTCATTGTGTGAATGTGGAGACTGCAGAAGCAAAAGCAATCCGACTTGGAATGCAATTAGCAGCTGCTCATTCTTTCCTTCCTGTTTTCGTGGAGACCGATGCGCTGCGTGTGATTAATTTGTGTAATGGTGTTGAACATACTAGGCTTGATGTTGGTAATGTCATTCATGATATTAAACACTTGATGTGTGTATATAACACATGTCCTTTAGATTTTGCTCATAGGGAGGGTAACCAGGTAGCCCATGGCATTGCAAGATGGGCTCTAGGATTCAATACCCCTACGGTCTGGAAAACCTCCTTTCCTGTATGGCTACAGAATTTAGCAGCTTTGGATGTAAATGTCTTTGTTGACTCCTCCCTCACCACTGCTTGTGGTGTTGGTTAATGATATCTTCCTCTTCTCAAAAAAAAAAAAAGGGACTCACATACAAATTTTAAAGGGTGTAGATATTGAAACTCTTGAAAATTATATTAGGTTGAGTTGAAAATTTTCGAAGTCAACTCAAATCTGACCAGACAAACACTCACCCCTTTCTCGTTCCTCTAGAAGATACTTGCTTAGGATGAAGATTAAAGACAACTACACGTGTTTTTAGTTTTTTTTTTTTTTTCTTTGTGGTTTATGGATTGATATTTTATTTGTAATATTTAATGGATTAAACTTTTGTTTATAATCATTTTATGAATAATTTTTATTTATACTCATTTTATAAATTGAACTTTTATTTGTAATCGTTATTTGTAAAGTTTGAATTTATATGTGATAATATAATCTTAGAAATGTTATTTGTAACTATTAGGAATTTTTGATATTTTAATTAATGTCTAACCTAATCAACCCAACCCGGGTTGGGAGATTTTCAACCCGATAAACACCCACCCTTACATAAGAGCATCAATATTCGTAAGCAAAGCATATCTTGTAATTCTTAATTATGTCTTTTTAAGTAATTTGATGTATGAATATTTTAGTAATTCAAAATTTTATTAAAAAATTGAGTGTAGGGAGAACTTTTTTAGCTAATAGAATCACCCTATTTGTAATTTTCATATAACAAAAACACAAAACTATACATATATATATAATTTCAATTATAAGTGCCTCTTAATTTTAAAAGTTCCTCTTAATTTTAAAAGTTGAGATAAACCAATTAAGGGAGGGGTATTCAATCTAGATTTCATTTGAATTTGCTGAAATTTCTTTTAATGATAGATTTTGATAGATCCTATAGATTTCATAGATTCCATCAGATTTTGTTAAAATTCGATTTAAGAGTTTATTGGATTATTTAATGCATTATATCAAATTTTGTTAGAATTCTATTTAGAGTTTGTTGGATTTTTTACATAGATTTAAATGAAATTGAATATATCTAAATGGAATTATTAATGATTTTATCTTTTAAAAAAAAAATCATATGATGAATAGTATGTTGTATTTGGCCCAACTTTCCCCGACAAATTATATAAATTATGATTAAGTTTATATGATTATTTTATTTTTATAAATCACATTAATGAAAATTTTGATATTATAAAATGATATTTGTTTTTTCACGTCTAATAATTTGTTGAATTTTTTAAAAAAAAAAAAAATTGCTAGTGTATATGTATCAAGTTAAGATCATATCATATCGTATTTATACATTTTTGAAGAGTGTGTCACGTTCAATAAAGTTGAAAAAAATCAAGTTTTAAAATCAGTGCAAATCTGTAGGACTAGCAAAACCTCTTCTTGTATGTATGTATGTATGCTTGTATATACATATATAGAAGATTGATAGTTTTATGTTTCCAAATTAGCAAACTTTAGTACCAATGTTTAACAGAACCAATAGCCTGTAAATTGTAAGTGTAATGTATCAATAAAATAGGTGGGAGTAATTATCAAAAACTTAAAAATATAAATAACATTATTCAGGATGAAATTGTCGTCTTTCCTATGTGTTATTATTGTGTAGAAACCTTAGCTGTCATCGCCTAGTTTCTATCCATTCTTTATTTATACTTATACAACATTTATCTACTTTTCGTAATTGTTATTGTGCATTATGAAATTTTCATTTGTGAAACCACAGCCGCTATAAATCAAAGCAAAATAAACCCAGATAAATTCAAAAGGTGGGTCAATCTTCAATTGCATTAACTCGTAAAATATCAACAAATAGAGAAATTTGAGTTTCATTTGCAAATCTCAACTATTAGGTTTTGTGCAAATTAACGTGAGATTGTAATTGTTGCCGATCAAAATATTTGATTTGTAGGTTCCATTAGAGACTAAAAGACTTGTTCATTGTTAAAAAGTTTTCAGGTTTTGGTGATTAATCACTGAAAAAAAAATCCAAGAGGAAAAAAAACAGTTGAAAGGTATGAAATCTATGAAATCTTTAGGGGTGGGGCAAGAATTCATATGAGCTTTTTTATTCATATTTAAGTTCAAAAAATCCATTAAAATCCATTAAAATACAATTCCTATAAAATCACTTATTTTTTTAATACATCTAGACTTTTTTGGATTTCTTAAAAGGCTTAATTGAATACACCAAAATTTCATTGGAATTCTTATAAATCTGGATTGAATATACATATATTTTAATAAAATTTTAAAAGGTCTAAATTGAATATACCTAGATTTTTAAAATCCTTTGAATTCTAACAAACTCGTAAGTTGAATACACCCCCTAAATTCATTCTCCTCATCCTCGTCAAACATGTTTCCTCCTCCCCGCTGCAGCATCCTTCCTTCTCCTCTTCCTCCTCCGACAAATCCTTCTTGAGCGACGCCTATTACAAATGGATTGCTAAGCTAAGGCGGATGACGTGGATGGAGTGGATGGAGACAGCGCTGCCCTGCTTCCGCTGGATTTGTACTTACGACTGGCGAAACTATTCATAGGTCGATCTCATTGCCGGTACCACCACCAGTATCTTGCTCGTCCCTTAGGTATCATGCTTCTCTCCTCACTTCTCTACTTGATGTCGGGAAGAATTCTTATGGTCAGTGCCGGTAGCAAAATTGTTTTTTCATTTTTTTGTTGACATTTATTGTGTTTTTATTTATATCAGCTAAAAAATTTGCTTCTCTAAATACCATTGCATTGCTTTCATCGCTAGTGCTTCGTCCCAGCTATTCATTGATCAATAATGGATGCTCAACTAGCAATATCCGTTGTAATTATATTATAGTATTCTTCTCAACTAACAAATTAAATAATTATGTGTACTCACGCATACACACGAGGTTTATAAGTTGAATTTGAAGGAGATTATCAAATTCACAATATACTACCGACATTGTTAAATTACAGTCAAGCAATATGAAAAAATAAAGAAGCATCAATACATTGTCATTTTCAGATTCGATTGAAAAATATTGGTAAGGCATAACCCAATTAAAGAGCACATGAAATTAGCATAAAATGTCCTTTTGCTTTGGCTATGGTATTCAACTAGGATAACTATTTGAGATGTGTATCCTTTTCGCTGATAGATTGCATTAGCAAATATTAAACATTTGCCGCGCAAAACTATTTGCCATGGCTGGATGTGTACCGCCTCAAATTCGTGGCAAACTCGTAACAAAAGTCCTTTTGTCATGAATTTGTCTACTAAGAAGGCCCTGTTTCCTTGCAGTGGTACATTTTCAGCTCATTTAACTATATCAGTATCACTGGCAGGCTAAAAGTGCCATCAGCAGCAATATGACAAGAACTTTTAAAGCAAAATTTCAATCTTGTCTTCTTTAATTTTTTGGCAAATGGTATGATTTCAATCCCGAAATTCTCAAATTAAGAAGCACAACATTATATTATCAAAATCCCAAACCAAAACATAGTAAATACGGAGAAGCTAACAATGAATTTGAGTTCATAATTGATGAAATATTTATAATATCAGAATAAAAGCAACTAAAGGTAGAGAACCAAGAGGCTTATTATACCAGAATTACTTGAGCCTATTCAATGTAACTTCATGAGTTGAATAAAATTTTCTGTTTAGAACAGAAAAATGTTTATATTTCAAGCTCCTCTTTTATCAAGCTCTTCCAATGCTGCCCACAATTTCGGGTCATCATAATCCTTTATAAGAAAGGTTGGGTTTGCTGTCAAAAGTAATTGTTCTGGATTTCTAGTAGTTAAACCAGCGACAGGCATCCCAGCCTCAACTCCAGCTTTAATTCCCGAAACAGAATCCTAGCCAAGCAAAGACAGAATGAATTTTAAATATCAAGGAGAGTCTATGAACTTGAAGCACTAGTTTCAACTAAGGTATAAGAAGCAGGTATACCTCACATATGAATGTGTGATCCTTCGACACCTTGAGTATGTCAAGAGCCTTCAAGTATGGTTCTGGGTGTGGTTTGGCATGCTCACATTCATCCCCGAGAATAACAGCTTGAAAGAAATCTGAAAGGCCTAGGGTTGAGATCATAAGTTCAGCATTTGCTCTAGGAGCATTGGTAACAGCAGCCCTTTTTAATCCACGATCTTCAACCCATTTCTTCAATTTATACAGGCCATCTATAGGCTTCAATTGCTGCGAGGCCAACCTATTTTATCCACAATAACTATAACATGGCTGGAGCTTGAAAATGTTCACCAAATACAAGAAATGTGTCATTTACCTTCGAAACAGGGCTTCCTTGTCCTCCACAAACTTCATGCCTCTAGGCAGATCATTGGGAAAGAGAAACATGGCAATATCAAGATTATGCTTGCCAGCAATATTTTGAGCAAAGAACTCCTCAGTGATTGGAACCCCATTATTGTAACCAATCTGTCAAACATTCCTGAATTCAGTAAGTCCCAAAAGACTAGTCCAAAACTTTATTTATAACTCATTGAATTCATTTTGTTGTCAGGCATTCCAAGAAAATGTTTGTATTCGCCGTATTTACTACTTAAACAACTATTTGGACAAAACTTTTGCTTACACAATTCATTGTACTGTAAGATAAATTAGATCCAAGTGAATAGATACTAATGAGTTAAAAGGAATATAGACTCATTAGTTAAAGTGAAAGTGAAAGTGTGGCAACAATAGAATGACCTCCTGAAGCATCTCCCGGAAAGCAGAACAGTGGAGAGGATCTGAATCACAAAGAGTTCCATCAACATCGAACAACACCGCTTCCAAAGGAGCAAGTTTAGCAAGTAAATCCTTGCTGCTTCCAAAATACCAAATTAACATGGTCAAAGCATTGCCAATGTATATGAAATACGAGCATATGAATCTTGTATCATTAAGGCTCTGTGACCAACCAATTGCCAAGCACCCAAGATCCAATTTCAAGCTAACTTAATACACAAAGCAGATCTAGGACTGTATCTGACGACCAAATTGGTCACAACATAAAAGTAAGGTGACAACCTATGTAAAAATAAAGGAAAAAAAAAATCAAGCTTTTGATTATTGCCCCTCCTATCATCAATTAACAAGAGATTGTCCCACAACAGAGATAGTGGAATCAAGGTTGATCCGAGAGAGAATTATGGATTTTTATCTAAGCACAGTCATTAATCAATTGGGGACACACCATATTACTCATATGGTCTAAAAAATGATTGATTATTGAGATGCATGCAATAGAACAACAAATAGAGGTAGATTTCTGATTATTGTTATAAGCAGAATCCATAAAATAGAGGTAGAGAGCCAAGAAAGATGATTACATCGCAAAAATATTCATATTCTGTTCATAAATGCCAATGTTAATTAAAAAAAAAAAAGAATCAAGGAAAAATAATAATAATACCTCTCCACAGCATTTTGACCAGAAGAAGCGGTCATTGTGGTGGGATTTTTCTGCAAAAACTGAGTTTACAAGGGAGATGGGCACTCCTTCTATAGATCGAAGAGAAAATTGATGAACGATTATACCCATATAAAGAGGGAGAGAGACGAGAATCTACGAAAGCATCAGCATCCACAAAAAGAACTGAAAACTCGGTTGTCTTTTTTATGTTTTGTTTATTCAATTTTGAGCATGTGATTGTCAACAAATTTCATTAGCCTACCCGGCAGGTGCAATTATTTTTACTTTCCTCGCTTAAGTTTTGTAACTTTGCAAAGCTATACAACCTCTTATGTTGGATTTAATTTTAGAGAATAAAATTTATACTATTCGGATAAAAAATATTAATTATCTAACCTTTGCACGCCTCACCCCCCTCTCTCTCCTTTTTTTTTTTTTTTTTCCTCTAAAATCTAAAATTTTCATAAAATTTTACTTAACAAATCTAAGCTCAAAATTAGAGCTTCTATCAAACCATACGATCATTGAAAATTAGAAAACTATAGTTATTGTTCATGGAGGTGCTGGTGACGATATTTAAACCCAAGTCCTTATGAAAGAAAACCATAAAACTAACTATTTTGCTAATCTCTCAACCTAAAAAAGAGACCTTTGGTTTATCCTGGAATAATTTAAGAAATCCCACAAAATAATACAAAAAAATCCATGAATTTTAAAAATAATATTGGAAATTGAGTTGATTTTTTTAGTACCATTAGTGCGTGAAGTCATTTTTTAAAATTCATATTTTGGTCCTAAAGAAAAAAAAATGCTTTGGAATAATTTTTGTATAGCAATTGTAATTTAAATATGTTATTTATTATTTTCGAGTATGGTTGGACATCTTGTATTAATTTTGTCTTATCTTGTAGTTTGCACAATCAATAGTGTAACATTGATAATTTTTGAAATATAAGCAATTGGTTTTAAAACTTGATAAATTGATTATGTAATTTAGAGAGATTCAAGATCCAAACATTTTGTTTTGAGACTTGGATAATTAGTGACACAACTAGTCCTTATTAAAATAAAAATATGTGATTGACATTTGAAAATGATTATTATCGATGTTAAAAATTGATCAACACCCGAATTAGTGTGAATGATGGTTGAATGAATATATACGATGATTGGATGAGTGCAACAATGGTGAAATAATCAGATAAAAATGATGCAAGAATAATAAGAGATAAAAATGATGCAAGAACAATAAGAGAGAAATTTTTGATGTGGCTTAGCTATATCTTATCAAAATTTATATCCACGGTTATGTTATTATTTGTAAGAGGCTATATTGCAACAAAACCTCTATAAGGATGGATGAAATTCATCCCTTATACATGTGAAAAACTTTAGGGGTTCCTTTTTTACATACAATTAGATCGCTAAAATATAAGAAAAGTTAAGATTTTTCTTTTTTAATATTTTACATAAGATTATATTATAGACATAGATATTGAATCAAATTGCAATATTGAAAGCTTCTCAATTTGTGTAATTTCTTGTTTGAAGTTATTCTTCTGCTTAATATGAAATTTTTTCTGTTTCTAAAATTCTACTGTACACAAGGAAAATTGTGAGCTTGTTGTACTTCGAGCTACTGCTTTGAGTTGCTTCATATGCAAGTTGGCTAATTCGAGCTGCTCCTATTATTTGTTACTTTGAGCGATTGGCTTCATGTGCTTCCTACTTATGTGGCACTGGTTCAGGGGCCTTATGATGCTCTCATCCCTTTTTGCGCTTCTGGGTTCATTAGTTTCTTATGCCTCATTGGACTAAAAGTTCAGGTATCATTTTGGGCACAATAATTATATAACTTATATTTTAGTGATTATTATTATTATATAGTTTGCAATTTAAGCCGGAACTATAAGTAAACAAAAGCATTTGCTCTTTGTTGAAGGATGTTCACACTCCTTTATATACTTATACATGGCAGAAAAATCAAATCTTGACATAAAAACCAAATATTAATCAACATACATTATGTTCACCAAATTGGAGGTCAATTTATGAATACCAATTTATTATGAATGAATATGAATATTAATAAATGGGTGTACAGATGGATATGGATATTAATTTAACCACTAGCATACACCATGCATTGACACCCTAGTGACAATAATAATAAATTTTATACTAATCTTTTTTTTTATAAGAAGGAAAAGTAAACCTCTAAACTTGTGGTTCCTTATCAATTAATCAAACTTTTAAGGGGCCCTTTATTAAGAATAAATATAGGTGCTCTCAAGCACACGATTCGTGCTTTTACTATTCATGTAAGGGGCCTTTTCCAACTTGGAAAAGGTTCAAAATAAATGGCTAGGTTTTCTTGTTCTCCGGGACTTTTGGGTGCGGTTTGGCCGCCACACACTTGTCGTCTGGCAATTTTTCCTTGCTTTTTCATTTTACCCCTTGGAGTCAGTTGTCAATTGTCATCCCTTTCTAATTTGCTGAAATTACTTCGAAACTACGAAGTTTAGATCAAATTGGCTACTCAATCTTCTTTTATTTTATTTTATTAAGGTGCTCGTTTTACTTTCTTACAAATCATTTGGTAGGCAAATTACACTAACATGTGATGAGGTTAATCTAATTACAGACCTTTAAGTAAATTGTCTTTGACTTTTAAGCAGAATCAAAATATCATTTAAGATTATCATAGATTTCATGAAATAATAATTTACTCATAAAATCATGTTAAATCCTTAAATATTATTTTTAATAATTAAAATGAGGCTACATGAGGCCCTTCTCCAAACTAGACAAGATCTCCTCCATGGATGAGTCGATCTCCTTTAACAGTGTGTTGGCATGTGGAGAAACAAATCTCTTTCGTAGATATATATTGGAGAAGAGCTAATTACATTGTTTTCCCCTAGGTAAGCTCTTAAAGATATGGGTATGAAATTTCGTTTTTGTAACAAGTTACTTCAACTTGAATGATCAAAGGGTGTTAAAAATTTGTCGTGTATAGACAAAAACAAAGTTTATCAATGTTATTACAGAAATGCCCTTTAGCTGTTGAAATTAAATTGTTTTGACCAATTTATCCATGAATGAGGACAAAAAATTAATATTAAAAATAAAGTTTATCAATGTTATTATAAATAATTAAAAATTGTCAAAATATTTGAAAGAAAAAGTGGAAGTTGGATCACCACTCATCTCTCCAACTCCAACAATCTAGTTGGAGATGAATCTCTCCAAGTAGAGCCCCATCAAAGACCTAGGTCTCCATGACGGTTCTTTGGTTGGAGAGATTTCATCTCCAACCAGAATCTGGTTGGAGTTGGAGAAACAAATTAGAAACCTGGTTAGAGACCCAGAGATGGGTTTCCAACGATGGAGTTCCAAATGGATTTCTAACACTAAAAACTCATCTAAATCTTCAACGACTTAATCTCTATTGATGGAGACCTAATATGGGTTTCTATCATTAGAATTCCAACATATTAGGTTTTTAGTGATGGAAACCCATTCTAGGTCTCTAGCTTTGGTGGTCAAGGTAGGGAAAAAAGCCTTCTACTTGACAATGAGATGATTATAAAATAAAATATATAGTAGGGGTATTTTTTTACTTTTCATAATAAGTAGTTAGTCAATACTTAGTTTTAATGGTGATCAACATTTTTTAGGGTATGTTAGTGTAATAAATATTAAAGTTGCCATTGAGTGCAATTTTGAGATATTTGAAAAATATTAGTGCCATTTATACTATAATTAATAATATTTCAAAACAGCCTTTAATTGGATGTATGTGCAAAAGGAGTGTATCGCTGTATTTAGAGCCACACCTAAATATGGCCCAAACCTGTTTGATACTTGGCCCAATATGAGCCATTATGAGCCTTCCACAAAAGTTTAGGATATATAAAAATAGGAGTAACAACTTAAAGATATTTCCGAAAAAAAAAACAACTAAAAGAAAAAATTATGAAATTTTTAAACACAATATATTCTTATAAATTGCATAATAAATTAGTATTTGATAATTGTTAACTTTATTAATATTAATAAATATATATACATACACCATCACTATTGTGGGCAAATATAATATTGCTACAGGTTTAATTATTTTAATGACAAAAACAATTGTGCAATTAATTTTGTGAACCACTCAAACAAAAATAACTCTGAACAAACATTAATGATGAGTGTCGGAACTCATTACTTGTGAAAAGTGATACAATTAATTAAAATATAATGCATGGATTGAGTATATTTATCGACATTTAGAGTGACATAATTTTGAACCAAATCATATGTCCATCCCATTAAAAGTTTTTTTATATATTATTATTAATTAAAATATATATTTTTGTTAGGTAAATTTTTCATCAGCGAGCCTAAACGGGCCAACACCATAAGCCCAATCTAGCCCTCGGGCTAAGCTCTCAAACCTTGTGGACTTATTTTATGCCCAAGCCCACCCTCTCAATTGGGCCCAAGCAAAGCCTAGGCCCTCCATGTTGCGGGACTGGGTTGAGTGGGCTTGTAAGGAGACGCGTAAAGCACGACCCTTTTGATAGCTCTAGACATTACAACGTTCCATGCAAAATGCATGAACATTTCATGTATAAGATTTCATGTGCATTAAAGCAAAATTACGAAAAGATTTACTTACAACATTTTTTGTATGCAAAAGTGCAAGAAGTGTTTAAGAAAAACAACTACTATGAATTTTACTTCTAACCCGCTCTAAATGGAAGCAACTAACCATAAAATATAGATTAATTTATCAACTTACAACTAAAATAAATTGATTTAACAAAAAGAATATTATAACCTAACCAATTTTCTTCCAAAATCTAAGGGTACATTTGGCATCATCTTTAAAATGATGTTTTTGAATATTTCAAAAAAAAAAAAGATATTTTTGAAAATCATATTTTAAAAATAAAATTATGTTTATAAATAGAACACGTTAAGTAGGATTTATTAAAAGTTATTTTTATAAATTGAAAATAATGCAAATGTATTTGATTTTTTTTTTTAAAATGAGTAAAATAGTTAGTTAAAGAGGAAAATAAGAGTTTGTTTTGAAAATAACGAAAAACATTTAAAAAACAAATGAAAATAATTGCTCAAAAAGATATTTTGTATATTCAAAAACACATTTTATAAAATAAGCTACCAAGGTAACCATATTTACAACCACTTTTTGCTTTTAAGAATGAAAATCAATTTTTTAAAAATGGATCAAAACATCGCCTAACTTTTGCTTCTTAAACTTATTTCTCCAAAAATTTCGAACTTTTTACCTTTGGGATATTAATTTTTTCACAACATGGAATAAAAATTCAGTTAAGGAGACTGAGTCCTCGACAAGAACTCAGTCCTCAATCGATGGCCAACCCTTAGATCGAGGGTAAAACTCGACTAAATCAGCCCAAACCTTTTTTTTTCTTCAAAATAACAACACCAAAATAGGTTATTTTGGTGTGTCTAAAATGACACCATTTTGAGTTTTTTTTTTTTTTAATTAACCCAAAACAGCATCATTGTGGGCACATTAAAATAACGTCGTTTTGAGTTTTGGTGTTGTGCAGAGTTTAAAAGCAGCAAGTTTCAAATTCTTCTTCTTTAGTTCTCTTTTTCATTCACTTCACTTCTTTAGTTCTACATTTCTTCTTGATCTTCCAAATCATATGAAAAAGAGCTCTCAACTTTCTTCTTCTCCTGCTCATTGATCTGCCTCATTTCATCGCCGTTGTCATCGTTGTTGCCACCACTATGGGCAATGGAACCTTTGTCAGTTCACTTCTTTTTATTCTCAACTCTTCTTCATCTTCTTAGTTCTTGCTCAGTTATTCTTCCTCTCTCTTGTTCACCGATCTGTTCTTGTGCTGTCGCCGATGTTGGTAAGTTTTTACTTTTTGTTTCTTTTTATTTTTTATTCTTTTGTGCCATGGCCAATTAATCGATGAGTAATGAAGAAATCACTACTCGTTGCCTTGCCAATTGAACAACGAGTAGCAACTTTCCGAACACTAGTCACAACAAAGTGTTTAATTTTGGAATAAATGTGGATGGATAAACATGATAGAGTAAAGAGATTCGATGATTGAAAAGAAGGGAAATGGAGAATGATCAGGTAAGAAGATGTTAAATGATCTTGTGGGGGAGTTTTTGTAACTTTGGTTTATGGATTGAAAATAATATTTTTAAATGGACTAAAACGGATTAACTTTTTCGTTAGGGCTAAAAATGAATTCACGTTATTACAGAGTTATTTCAGTAGTTTTTTTTTTTTTTTTTGCCCCTTAAAAAAAAGTCAATTTTCTTAAAGCTATACAACCTTTGTAGTTCGACCATTTTATAAACAAACGGCATGGTAGCAGTAGTGTTACATGAGATTGCATCTAAAAAACAGCTACACACCCACGTTTTTTCACACAAATCTATGCACACTTTTTAATACACAAAAGTTAGTACGATTACAAATAAGAGGGTCTATTTAGATATATATAGCCAAAAGTTTTTTTTTTTTTTTTTTTAACATTAACACCTTATATATAATAGGACTATTAAGATCTATTAAGTCAATCACTAACAGCCCGACCCAAATGATTACTTTCATAATGACAAGATCACAACTCCTACCAAAATGAGAACACTTCCTACACCTTATGTTTTAATAAAACAAAAGTGAGATTAAAACTTGACCTTTTGAGCCTTGTTTATTACGCAGGGTTGAATTAGATTATTTTAATATGATATAATAGGATTGGATGTGATAAATTAATGTTGTGATGTGTTTGGTGCTACATAAAATTAGATTAAAAATAGTATTGTTTATTGTTTGGCCTATTATGAGATTGAACAAAAAATAATTATGTATTATATTATTTTTATAAAATAAAACCAAAAATATTTTAATATTATTTTAAAAAGTGAAATCTAACTCTTTAAAATTAATTTTTGAAATATTGTTTAATTTATATTTATTATTTATATTTGAATTAAATATATAAAATAATATAAAAAGTAATATTTTATATAATTAATATAAGAGAAGAAGGAAAAGAAAAAAAGAAAAATTAAAAAAAAAAAAAGTTCTATGTTTGTGGGATAAATTTAACCAATTTATCCCACACAGAATTTAGAGAAATCCAATTCCATGCAACTATCGAATAAGAGATTGAATTAAAAATTATCAAATTCCAATCCAACCCTTGCAACAAACACAGGGTGAAAGAGGCTAAATTATTCCTACTAAGCGATGGTATGTTAGTAAAAAGTTAACCTTATTTGATGAAGATGTGATAGAAAGAGAGATGTTAAAGCCATTGTATTACAAATATTAGAGCACATTATTAATCTGATTTATACTATAAAATTGTTCTTTGACAATGAGATCTGTCTTTAAAAAAAAAAAATCATAACTATTGCTTTTATGTATTTGTGAATAGTGATATCAACGTTGGTAGATACTTGTATAATCCCTAAAGACTAAGTTATTGCATTATGATATCCATTGATATATACATATCATTATCATGACTTTTATCTAAAGTGTGATTCATCTTATTTTCTTTGTTCTTATACATGGACTCTGTAACAATTTTTTTAAGGATATTATTAAAATACCTCTTGAGAATGTAAATATTGTTAAATTATTCCTGTTTTCAAAATATTCCCCAACTCAACCAACTCATTAGTTCACCGTCCAAAGTGTAATATATCCGTTTGAAAAAGCTACATTTGGATTACTATGAAAGGGTAATACTTGTAAATGGACTTTTATGTATTACTTAATTATAAATCAAATTAAACCTATCCATCATCGCCCATCACACCTTCATAATTGATAACCACCATCACCTTTCATCACCATCGTTTCATCCATCACAACTTCATCACCCTCCATTACAACTCTATCATCCCGTTAACTCTATCATCATCATCCATCCTTCATCATCATCATCACTATCACCATCAACTTCATCATCCTTATCCCTTATTACCTTTGTGCATTTAGTTAGACGGAAGTTTAACATGCAGAAGGGGTTGTTTGGTGAATAGTTTGAAAAGGAGGGGATAATTTGGGAAATATATTGATTACTGGCGTAGTCTACAATATTTTCACGTCCGGGCTATTTTGATTATATCCTTCTTTTTTGCTTCTTTTTTTGGGTTAACCAGACAACGAAAGTTGCGCATAGCCTTTTTTACTTCCGTTAACATTGTTTGATACCTATCCACTATTCATTCTTTCAAAATATAAAGGTTTGTTATATTCCCATCATTTGACGGAAGAGAAGGGATCGACATTAATAATGGTCCCCAGCCCTAAAATGGTTTCCATGTCATTGCTGATGCGCTTCATTGAACTTCCTTCGTGGCGGTCCATGTCCATCTGATGTACACGCGTTCCCAGCAGGTTCCCTAGCCTCCTCGAGCTCTAATTTGTCAACAAAATTTCCAACTCAGCTAACTTAGCAAGATTACAATATGAAACAGACATCATATTTGTTATTAATTTAATATAAAATACTTTCCAATGCTTGTCCTACTAAAATATCATCACGTACTCATTTTTAAGGATAAACTGTTGTACGAAAATATTGTCAATTCATTGCTTCTTCATATATCATGACAGCCGTGATTTCTATCTGGGGGCCGAGTCAAAAATACAAATTCAAAATAATTTTAAAAAAGTACTAATATTTAACAAAAGAAGATATTAAAAAACTATATATATACCTTTAATTTTAATAAATGATCTACAACTTCAATTTGTAAATGAAAATGAAACTCACTACTCTTTTAAATCTCTTTAAAAAATAATAATAAAAGACAATTGATTCTACATTAAATTTTTGAGTGATTTCTCATTCAATTTACATGATTAAATAATTTTTAAGTAAGAAATCTTTCATCTTATTATGTAGGTAAATCTCACTATACACAAAGTTGAAAACAAATTTTCAGTAGAAATTGTCAACATTAAACGAGTAAACGCAAACACAATTATTTTGTAATATGTTTTAATCTCAATTACTTAAATACATTATAGTAATTTAATTTTATCGTATTCACATTAAGTTGTATTAAGATATAATAACTCGAAATAAATTTAAATAAATTAATTAAAAACTAATAATATGAATTTATTAAAATCATATAATCATCTAACCAAATAAACAATATAACTTATATAAGTTTTGAAAAAAAAAATATAGATTAAACTAAATAATAATTAATATGTAAATAATAGGAAACTTTTAACTAAAAAGGATAAAATTTTGTCTCCCACTTTAAATGAAAAAAATAAAAAAAATAAATGAATAATGAGAGTTATTATCTATCTAATAATTTCTTATTGATTGTTATACTTTGAAATGTATGTGATTTTAATTTTTAATTAAAAACAATTAGAAGATTTTATTAAAAATTATTGTATTTATTATATAAAAAAATTATTTATATTTAACATATGTGTGGATTTTGTTAGTTGAAGGAGAAATATACATATATATATATTTCATAGGCTGAAGGGTATATATGTAAATTTGATTGACGTGGAGAACTATATGTAAATTTCATTAGCTGGGGGCACTTATTTCTGCTTCATCGATAAAATACATCCATCGGGACAATACTCCCCAATATAGTAATTGGCTCTATCAAGTTCTGCTACTTGCAGGTACATGTATCATATGATAAATGTGCTTGCCACTTGAGTTTGTCAATTACTGATGGTTTGAGCAGCACTAATTGTGTAGAATAATTGAATAAACAACTAAGATGACCAGTGTGTTTCCCTATCACCTTCCAGGCATTACTAAAATCGCAGCCTCTAGTGGGAACATCAACAGAGGCGTATGATCCGTGTACCCTTCTTTAAGTGCTTGACCACCTAACTCTCTCTCCAACACCCGCATCAATTATAATTATCTCAATCCGAACCCTTTTCAGAATTATTTTTCTTCAAAGTATTCAACCTGCACATTCAACTTTCAACCTATTTTTGTAAACAATATCTCTTCTTCTCTCTCTTGTTAGGTAAGCTAGAGTCAAACATCCTTCACGGTCAAGTTGGTAGCATATTGTACACGTTATCAAAGTAATTTTGGGAATAAAATATTTTCTGACTTTAAACTTGTGAGTTCAACGGCAAAAATATGATGTATTTCAATATAAAGATTATTTATTATTAAAATTCTACTAATGAGGGTCTTCATTTCCTTAATGTGATAACAACAGAAGTAGTATAGCATGAGAAAGACTCAAGCAAATGGTTTAAAAAATATCTGTTAGCTGATAATGACAAAACTTGAATTCTGTGTTGAGAATCTTTCACAATAGAACTCAGTTCAGCCTCATGGAATATCTGCTTTACAAATTATATAAAAAATAAAATTCCACAGTAAATCAGGAAAAAGTGCAACAGAATCTGAATAGTCAAAGAAAATGAAATTTGTTACACATTTCTAAAATTAAGTCTGTGGAAGGTAGCTGGAAAACAATCTTAATAGAATTCTAGTGGGATTAATATAATATTAAGTAGAATGTCAAACTTGGCTGTTTCTTCAGTTCTATAAATACTACAACCTTCATTCATGACTTCATGCATTGCCACCTTGTCTTCTTGCCTTGCTTTTAATTGCATTTGCTATTGCTCCTCTACAACAATGGCTCTTTCTCTTATATCGCTTTTCTTCTTTTTGGCAATTTCATTACTTTCTACGCGATATCTAGCGGACGCTGCTACTTGTAGCGATTGTTTTATTCATTCGCGAGCAGCTTATTACCCGAATTCTGATGAAAAAGGATCAGATAGTAAGAAACAGTACTTTTAATAAATTCAGAGTATGTTTATTATTTTGATGCTAAAAATTCTTCCTCATCAATAATTTTTTCACCGGAGTGCAGTCGGTGCATGTGGGTATGGTTCATTTGGAGCAACAATTAATGGTGGAGATGTATCAGCTGCTTCTGATCTTTATCGTGCTGGTCTTGGCTGCGGTGCTTGCTACCAGGTATATATCCAGACTATTCAAATTTATATACCCTGCTGACTCTGTACATCCATGAACTATCATATATCATTGATTTCAACTCCTAGCTGATAAAGGTTGTCTTTGTAATGTTTTATACTTCTCTAGGTGAGATGCACCAATAGTAACTATTGCTCGGACAAAGGTGTAAATGTTGTTATAACTGATCAAGGCTCGAGTGACCGGACTGATTTTATTCTAAGCAGACGAGCCTTTGGTCGGATGGCTCAAACCACGGATGCAGCAGCATCTCTGTTAGCACTTGGTATAGTCGATATTGAATACAGACGGTAAGCTATATATATCCTACATGTTAACATGATAAAATTGTCATACAAAATACATTATTCCATAATCCTGTGGACTCACTCACTGAGTTTTTCTCTGTCAAACAGAGTTTCCTGCAGCTATCCGAACAAAAATCTAACAATTAAGATCGATGAGAACAGCCACTATCCTCACTATTTGGCTTTTGCCATATGGTTTCAACAGGGCAAAAAAGATATTACTGCTGTGCAGCTATGTGAGGTTGTACTTTAGTCTCTAAATTTGATTGCTTTTTCATATATATGTCTGCTGTTTTCAACCTGATAACCACGATACATACTTCCAATCTGTGCAGACTCAGAATTTCGTGTGCAAGCTCTTGGATCGGACTTATGGAGCCGTTTGGACAACTACATCACCCCCAAGCGGTCCCTTGTCTCTGAGGATGTTCTTTAGCGATGAAGATGGAGATGAGTCGTGGGTAGTTCCAGTTAATAACATACCTCAGGACTGGAAAGCAGGAGAAACCTACGACACAGGAGTACAAGTGAACTGAAAGGCATCCCTGCAAACATATATTTGTTATTCTTATGTATTTCTTTCATTATATTTTGTTCTATTTGTTGTTTTACATTCCCTTCAGACACTAGATATCCCATGAATGTAATCATTGTGCTAATAAATAGTGTTTTTTCCAATGAAGCTATCAGACTAAGCTACTTATGCCTATAAAATAATGGATTAACTTATAAATTATATAGATGTTTGGTAAATTAATTATTTAAATAATCACTTAGCAAAAACAAAGAAAAAGAAAAATGTGTTCGGTAAACTTACAAAAATATGCAAAATGATTAAAATAAATTATAAGTTCAATTCTTGTATGTATTAAATGTAAAATGATGTAATCATAGGCTTGAAACTTCCGGGTTAAAAGAATTCATTATAAAAGAACTGGGTTAAAAATATTAAGTCCAAAAAAAAAGTTAATAGAAAATTTTGATTTGAAAAAATAAAAGAATTGGGTTAGAATTTTTGAGCCCACAAAATGTTTAGTAGAAAAATTTGAACTTCTTTCTTATAAAAGAATTTCGTATCAACCCGATTTGACTGGTCAAATCTGGTTCTATACAGCTATGAATAGACCCTTTTTATTTACAGGTCGGGTCTAGAACCGGATCCGCAAATATGTTGGCTGTAAATTGAGAGAAATTGGTAGTCAATTAACTGGATTGGAAGCCAAGTATGTGGGCACTCACATTATCACAATGTAAAGCTGGAGGGCATTGTAGAGAAATGTCTAGAAATCAAATTTCTCTTCGGTACAGATCAAACGTGTTGATATATTTACAAAAGGGGCTACCTTCACCACGAAATGAAAAAAAGATATTAAATAAAAAAATATTATAAAAAAAGACTAACATGAAAAAAACTAAAGAACATATTATAAGAAATAGGCACCCTGTTCAAGTCGCTGAAAATGAGAGTTTTATAATCAAATTGACAACAGGAAAGAACTTCTGAATTTCGGAGGTGAAAGTGGGCGGCATTCTCTCACTGTCAAAGGGTCGGGGACAAGTCCACGACCAAATGAGAGTGATCTTGTCAAGGGTATTCTATTGTTATATGAGTCGGTTTCATGTCTGGTGGGAGATCGATGCATTTGATGGACATTTGAGGATGATAATATACACATAACCACTGACGTTGAGATGCCGGCCACAGAGAGCGTCAAGTAGCCGAACCTCAAGTCGTTGAGTCTCAGGGAATTTCTCCTGCCTTGCATGAGAGCATTTTCAGCTTCAAATTTGAGTCCAGTGCTTGTTATTCTACCAAGAGGATACATGTGTCCTTGAGACTCAACGACTGAGGTTGAACAACTTGACGCTCTGCGGCCGGCAACTCAAACTCAATGGAAGGTGTATATTGTCGACACAAATGATAATGAATCCATACCAGAAAGAAGCAATATCAACTTCTAATGCATTAAAATGGCTCATTGATCCTTTCCTTTTTCTTTTTTTTTTTTAAATAAATACCCTTGGTGATTTTCAAAGAGAAAGAGATGATGTATGGAGAGATCAACATTTTGGCATTATATAGAGGAACAAATAACAAAGAATGTTTTAATTTTAGAAGAAAAATAATAAAAATAATAATAATAATAACAACAGAGACTTTTCTCAACATCCACAGAAGAAGTAAACCGTAATTGACAAGGAGTCCTCTTAGAATTCACAAAGGAATTTAGCTTTGAATTGACGAGGGTTTACTTGGAGTCCTCTCAGCATCCAAAGCAATTCAGCTTTTCATATAAAATAAATAACCACTCTTTTTTAGTAAAAGTAACCATTGTTATTGTTATATCTACCTTTCGGTAAGCAATTTGAGCCATTGGTGTTCAGGTCTTTTTTGAGCCAGTTGGAAGGCAAGTTGGGGCTGTTTTTTATTTTATTTACCAGTTATTACCCTCAAACATGAATATATTAACATATTAGAGAAAAGATTATGCGTGTGTGTACATAGATATATTTTATTTGATGTTATTTTATTTATCTGGCGTGGTTAAACACAAGATAAAGCCATTAATTTCAGGATTTCTTTGCGTGAAGATCATAAGGTATGCCTAATCAATTCTCTCTTGGTTTTAATCTCTAAATTCTGTTAAGTGAGATATTAGGTGATTCATTTTTGGGTTGAAAAACCATTATTTATTAGACATACTAAATATGGTTAAAAACGCAAATTATAAAGTTGAAAACAATAACAGCTGTGGCTATTCAAGTCATTTTCAATCATTTACTCTTACCTACTTAATCAATTACTTCCCTCAAACATGATCATACTAGATAGAAAATTATGCGTATAATATGGTTTGGTAACTTGAACTCGAAACTCCTCTCTCTCTCTATATATATATATGTATATATGATTTCATGCTCATTTCTTTATCTAGAATATTAAAGCACAAAATAAAAGCAATTAATTTCAGAATTGATTTGATAGGGAAATTATAGAAAATTCGTAATCAAGTATCTTTGTTTAATTCCCAAATTGAGGTATTACATATTTTTTTATTTAACAAAAAAAAAAAGGACATTACGTTTCTTAAAGTTTCACTTCTTAATTAAGTGGAGAAGTCATTCTTTATAAGATTTACCAAATATGATTAAAAGCACAAATTAAGCAGTTAAAAACAATAAAACATGGGGCTATTCAAGTCAGTTTTAATAAAAAAAAAAAAGAAAAAAAAATTAAAACCTATGGCTTTGTTTTGTTAGTCTATACTGTAAACATAAAGGAAATGCTTAGTCATTTTCAACATTGAGAGAGAGAGAAAAAGAGAGTTGGCGTGTTTTGTTATTTACAGAGATCTGCAAACCTTAGCAAACCTTGAATTTATTTTTTATTTAGATTTCGATCAATATGAGTGAATTACTCAAAACCCTCCAAATATATGTCTTATTACAAACGAAAATCACTTTTATCTTTTATTACAATGTCATCCCCTACACTAATGGTTTGACCGTAGTTGACCATGAGTGTTAATTGCAATAACGGTATATTGGTCATTTTTTCTAATTTTTATTTTTCCTTTAAAAATTATGTTAATTAATAGTTTGTGGATCTCCACCGTCCAAATGAATGGTGGAGATCTATTAAAATAATTTAAAATTTTAAAACTTAAAAATATTTTTAAATTAAAAATAAATAAATTTTAACTATAAAAAGTAATTTAAAAAATTTCAAATGGATCTAAATCGTCTATCTCAAAGAGGGACGGTCAAGATCTATTTAGAATAGAAAATTTTACCAACAAAAAATGAAAATGGCAGTAGAGATCTAATTTAGGTCTCCACTACCATCTTCAACATTTGTTGATGAATATCAACAAAAATGGTTCAACACAAATAGGGATCCATCATCAATCATCAATACAAACAAAAATCACTTCCATCTTCATCCATGATCAACACAAACAAGTGGTTTAGCAATACAAACAGGAGTCCATCATCATCAATCATCAACATAAATAAAAAACCAAATGTTGTCTTTATAAAAAACCAATGTCATCTTCATCAATCAAATGCACACACAACAACCCAGTCCTGGTGAGGGCAAAGAGAGGGAAGGGAGATGGAGAATACCAGATAGACGTCGATCTGGTTAATCGAATATGTTCCAAGTTGGAACCACACCATAACCGATGAGCAATGGTTTAGTTCCATCTTGGAACCAGACCAGCATTTGGGTTTATCTAGGTTTCCAGTGGAAACCCAGATGCTCAGTACCTAAATGTTGATATAGATTTCTTGGAAACCCAAATTGACATCCAAGCAATGAATCAACTCTTTGATCTAATGAAGAAGAAGAAGAAAAAGAAGAGAAGAGGAGAAGAAGAAGAAGAAGAGAACAAAAGAAAAGAGAGAGAGAGAGAGGAGAGAGATGGTGACTTTGAATTATGAACAATCAAAGAAAGAAAAAAAAATATTTTATATTTTATAAAATAAAGAAAAAAATGGGTGAAGATTCAGTCTCCACCATCTATCTCATCAAATGGACTGTAGAGATTGGATTTTCATCCATTTTTTTCTTTATTTTTTATTTTTAAATTATAAAATATTTTTTTAAATTATGGTTTTCTAAAATTAATCTCCATCGTCCATCAACAAGATGGATGGTGCAGGATCTCACTTTTTTACTTTTCTAATTTTTTTATTTTAATTATTTTATAATTTAAAAATTATTTTTCAATTTTTTTAACTATTTCTAGAATTTAAAAGTTTTTTTAAAAAACTAAATCTTAACTGTTCATTTTCAAGATGGACAGTTAAGATTTTTTAAAATTTTTAAAAATTTTTCCCATAAAAGTAAGTCACAAATTAGTTAGTCAGGGGTATTCTCATTATTTTGCCCTATTTTGTAATTTTCAAATTATCCGAAACGGTTAACATAATCAAACCATTAGTGTAGGAGAGGTCATTGTTACAAAAAGTAAAAGTGGTTTTCGTTTGTAATAAGACATATTTTCAAAGGCTTTTCAGTAATTCTCTCTGATCAATATAAATGTACAAGATATTTTTTAACCATTTATGGTAACCACTAAGAAATAAAAGCTCACATCCATTTACATAATCGATGAATGGGGGTTTCATTAACTTCTATATACAAATGAATAATTAAGAAATTTGAGCAAATTATGTAGACCTACTTAGTTTGCCTATTCATATAAGAACACAACTTTTAAAAAAACTAGAATTGACCTCCCTTATTATTAGTCAAATCTAGTCAAACTTATTATTATTATTATTATTGGAACCAGCTTAAGATATAACCAAAACCAGTAATGATAAGTGATATGGCACGAACTAGAGATCAGCTCCAAGGAACGGGAAGGACCAACTCATGAAGAGTGGAAAAGCAACCCAGATATAGTGGGAGGAAAACTACCACTAAAGTGGCCTTGGTGAGCACTTGAACCTGGAGCTCAAGGATACTAAAGTGGGCCTGCTCCACTGAGACAATCGGCCTTACTCTAGTCAAACTTTTATTTAAGGGTATTTTGTGTATTTTGATCTCATTTTTATTTTTTTATTTATTTGAAAATATAGAACTCATGAAATTAAAAAACCAAACTCAATCTCCACCGTTTGGATGGTGGAGATAAAAGTAAATTAAAATTTAAAAAAAGAAAAAAGAAAAAAGAAAATATATCAATTCATTAGTTGTTCATATGGAAATTGAAAGTATTGAAGATTTATTGAATTACATGTATTTACCTTTGCCTAATGATTTTTTTTTAGGCACTAATCTTCATTAGGGGTTGATTTGATCAATGATGGTGGTGATTCGAGGGTTGATTTGAGTTGATTTAGGGTTTGGGTATTGAAGACACAATTAGTTATGAAGAGCTCTTAAATGTCTTTCTCAAATCAAAACTCATCGACATACAAAACCCAAAAGTATAGGATCTTATACATCAAAAATTAAAAAACATTGGATCTCTAAGCTTTGGATCTTTGTGCATTGGAGAACCCCAAAAGTTTAACATCTTTACAAGACGGAGATTCCAAGTTGTTGGGATCTTCGTGTGAAAGAGAACCTAGTTGTTGGGATCTCTATCACATGGAGATTTAAGGTTGAGATCTCCATATGTTTGGAGATCCCATCTAGTAGTCAATTTTTTTTTTGGTTATTGTTTTTTAAAATCCTATCGTAGCTTTTTTTATAATCTCCTATATCCATTGTATGGCAGATAGATATTCATTTTCTTTTCATTTTTTTTAAATTTTTTATTTTATTAAATTGAAAGGTTAGGTATTTTTGTTTTGTTTTTGTTTTTTTTACCACCCACCTTTACCTTAAACAATCCATCACTAATGGTAGGGAGCTGTTTGTCAAGTTTCGAAAAGTTGATTTTGAGTGTAAAAAAGCAAATCTGAAGTGGTTTGTGTGTAGTTTCCTCTAGAAATTTATTAAAAAAAAAAAGGGTTCCAATTTTTAAGGGAAAAAAAGCAAGTTAAAATTTAGCGTATGACTCAAGAGCTAGTCCCTATAAAGAACAAAACCTCCCGACTTTCTCTTCTGCTCTCTCTCAATGACTAAGCATTTCCTTTATGTTTACTGTACATTGTACACAAGTAAAATATAGCCCTGTTTTTAATTTTTTGATTCAAAGGGACTTGAATAACCATGTGTTTTATTGTTTTCAACTATTTAATTTGTGTTTTTTATTATGTTTTATGTATGTAATAAATAATGAATTTTCCACTTATGTAACAAGTTAACTCTTTAAGAACACGTACTGTCCATTTTTCTATTAAGGAAAAAAAAAAGGCATAATGCCCCGATTTAGACAATTTGGGGAAGTAAATAAAGCCATAAATAACTTTGTATTTTCCATGCTTTCCACACGAAATTAATTAATCTTGAAATTACTGGTTTTGTTTTGTGCTTGATTATAGAAATGTAGTATCAAATCAAATATGTATATATGCAAAGAGAGTTTAGGTTCCAGTTCAAGCTAACAAACATATATAGGCAATTAAGCATAATCTTCTATCTAGTATGATCATGTTTGAGGGAAGTAATTGATTAAGTTGGAGTGAATGATTGAAAATTACTTGAATAGCCACAAGTTTTTTTATTTTTCTACTACGTAATTTGTGTTGTTAACAATATATAGTACGTTTATTTCAAAAAAAAAAAATGTTTAGTATGTTTAATAAATAATGGTTTTTCAACTTGACAAGTGAACCATCGTAACACATCACTTCAAAAACTTAGATGACTGCTTATGACTTATGAGGTTAATAATCGAATGAGTATGATAGGCTTACAGGGTTAGCAACATTTTTGTTCCTCATTAAAGACAGATCATGTAAAGGTCAAGTAAGACCAAATGTCTCACATTGTTAAAAAAATCCTTTGTCTCAAAATAAGCACCTAATGACCCGTTTGTTGGCCAAGAATAGGATGGGATTGGACAAAATTTTGTACAATCTCATGTTGAGGAGGTGGGATTGATAAAATTTAATCCCACCTCCTTTCTATCCCATTAGAATGGAGATAAATTAGTCACACCCAAAAAACAATGGGACTAATTAATCCCCTCTCATGTCCTTTTTTATTTTATTCCTTTATTTATTTATTTCATTAATAGTATATATTTCAAATACTTGCTATATTTAAAAATTAATTTAATATATTTAATTTGTAATCCTATCATAAGTCCTAGTACACCAAACACAATGCAATATCAATTTAGTCGATATAATCCAATTATATCCTATCCAATCAAATTCAATTTCGCGCAATAAATGCACTCTAAATTAAGTTCTATTTCGGTTTCTTATGCGATTAGTCCATTTTAATTTGGTAGATCATATCACACAGCACAAAGGAGAATCAGACTGTTGAAAATTATAATTAGCGCTATAGGTTAATCACTTGAAATCCAAAGCAATATTGCAGAAATTCAAACAAATCTATGAAAGCACCAAAATTCAGAAAGTCTTGTGGTCTAGTAAAACCACGAGTATTACAGCAACAACAAATATAGCTTTGATCTGAACGAATTAAGTAGCTTGTTATCAAACTTATTTTACACTATTTAAAATTAAACATGCTAGAGCACGATAAAATCATTCTATGTTAGGAATGACAATAAGTCGAATTAGGACTTGATCATCTTGTCCTAAACCAAACTTAATTTGGAGTGGATTTCTAAACCCAACCCACAATCCTAACAGGTTTTCAATTTCTAACCATACCTGAACCCTTTTGGAGCCAAATTGTCTCAAATCCTATTCTTTTTGACCCGATTGATTAAAAAATTGACGTAAAATTAAATATAAAAATACATTTAAATTAAAAATCCTCTTTTAAAATATATGCTTAAGCTCAAATTTACTATTACAGTTTGACATCTATTTGGATGAACACATAAACATAAATTCAATTGAACATCATTTAAAATAAATAAATTTTAAATTTAAACATAAGGTATAGACACTAAAATAATTTAAAAGAACTTTAAATTCATTTAAGTTTAGTACAATTCGCATAAGTGCTTCAACTAAGTATATTTACGTTGTTTAGAATACATAACCAAGTTACATTCATTCTGATATGACCAGATAATATAAAATAGTCCTAAACATATAGATAAAGGCTTAATTACCCTTAGCACACACTTCAAGTTTGTGGAATCAATTGACTACCTGTATGAAAAACACGCTTCAACTCACGTACATCGATCACCTACTTCATTTCTTCTCTTTATGATCATTCTTCATGCTATAAAATCATCAAGTCAACATATAAAAGAAACTTTACAACACGAAAACGGAAGCAAATTAATATGTAAGTAGATATTTACACTGTTCTTGCTATAAAGACAAAACTAAAAGCCATAATTTTTTTAATAAAAAAATATTTAAAATACATAATCAAAATGCATGTTAAAAGTTCAAAATAGAGGATACAGATGACGTCACGTAGGTATTTCAACTAATGTTGATTTACATTGTTTAGAATACATACCCAATTTATATTAATTTTGATGTGACTAGATAATATAAAATAGAGCTGAATATGCATATAAAGGCTTATCCTAAGGATAAACTTCAAAGATATTTTTCGTGGAATCAATTATTAAAGCTCAAACTTTATAACCTTACTAAAATGAAACCAAATTAACTTAATGCACTAGACAAAAAATCTAAAATGGGAAGTTTGAGCAATAAGAGCATGAAATGGGTTGCTCGTGATATCTACTTATTCATTTAAGGTGACCTAACTAGCCATGATTAGTAGGCAAACCATCAACACATGCTTCTGACTTGAATTGCAAGTCATCAATATTTAAGAGATTACAGCTATTGTTTCTTTGTCATTCATTACGATGGAGCTTGTTTTAGACATGCGTGCAGAGTTACAACCACATACACATTTTCAGTGCCTAAATCTTCTAAATACTAGACCTACGACAACAAATATGAAATATACAATAAAGTTGAAAAAAACAAGAAGAAAACATTCTAAAATAGTTATTTAGCATTTTACAATATTGAGCTAGGTCAGTAGAAAATTTTAGCACGTCATTATCTCTTCCCAAAAAAAGAACACAGTATTTTATTAGTAAGAAAAAGAGTGCAATACACAGAGCTAAAAAGTTGTCCACCGGGCGGAAAATCGGATGAGAAGTAAGGTATATTGTAAAGAAGGTATAGAGATAGACTCAAAAGAACCAAAAGGCTATCTCAAAACAGGTATTCAAAATATAGTATAAATTGTATATTACAAAATAAAGAAGTAAAAAAATTGTCTCTAGAGATATTGTAATATGTAAGATATTCAAGAGATGCCAAATAAAAAAAAGACAGGAAAGTAGTTTTATAATCTATGTCAATTTTGGTATAACATACGTAACCTCTAACCATTATGAAATATAGCTAAAATAATAAATTTAAGTGGGAAGTTATCTGAAAAAGTACGAAACCAAGATATTAAATGAAACTAAAGCTAAACATGCAAAAGATAACATTACAATAACTTGAGAACATGCTATAAATAAGAAATACACAAGAGCATCCAACGAGGAGCTCTTATATGATGACATATGTGTGTGAATCATTTCTGAGATATTTTGGAGTTATTAAACAACCACTTAAAACCCTAATACATCCTTAATGCATAGTTACCTGTTAAAGTCGCTGAAAAACAGAAAAAGAGAAGTTTTGAATTGTTGAACTCTTCTAGTTGGATTCTAGTCTCTGCTATGAGCTATTTTCGAATCATGAAAACGATGTTCAAATATCAATATAACAGAGTGCATTGCACTAGGCATAATTGTATGTCAAACTTGAATTTCACTGATAAAAAGCGGTCTCACCGACATTTTAATGAGATGTCCAATTATGTATTGTATCTCAGTTTTTAAATCACTATCTTTGAAATTAGGGAAATTTATAGTTTTTACCCAAATCAAAAGAAAATTTTTGTTTTTATCCAGTTATTTAAAAAAAATTGTTTTTGATCTCTTAAACAAACTATTTGCATTGTATACCCAAGATTACCAAAATACCCTTAAGTTAAAATCACTAAAATACTCAAATATGAAATTACGAAAATAATCTTCTTTATCCTAACAATATCCTCCCTTTTCTCTCTTCTCCATCAATGGTTATCAATGATTTTTGAGATCCATTGCAGCTGAAAAACAATCTATTGAGAGGATTATTCATTCGAGCTTCTTCGTAGCTTCTTTATCCATTGAAGTTTTTGGATCCATTCAAGTTGAGACCATTGAAGGTTTTGAAGATTCTTCTTCCATTTGAGTTTGAAAGGTAATATATGAGTTTTTTAGGTTGGTTTTTGAGTTGTTTTGTTCATATTGCTAACTAAAAGACTATAAGAATGATTTGGTTGTGAGATCTAAATTTTTCTGAAATCTGTGACGAAATCTGTAAAATCTGCGACGAAATCGGTTTTTCGTGACCGATAATCGATTTTTCACTCTGTGGAAAACCGATTACAGAGTTGTGACGGTTTTTCAATGGAGATCGATTTTTCAGCCACTGAAAAACCGTTCAATCGGTTTTTACGATTTTTGAGAGAATGAAAAACCGATAATTTCACTGAAAAACCGAATTTAGCACATTTTTCATGGTTTTTTTATATGTTTGTGTTGCTATGTATTGAATATGATTCGATATGATTATATTTTGTAATATTACTTGATTGAAATGAAATTTAATTATTATTTGATTTGAATGTTATAGGAATGACTCAAGAGACCGTTGTAATCAACTTTGACGAAGAGTGGAATGGATGTAATTACATTGGAGGGGAGTCGATCATGTGTGGGGTCTACAAAAATAATAGTTTTTCATCATTCGTGGACGTTGTATACAGAGAGGTTGATATTGATAGAAGAAGGTGGGATATCCGTATATATTATTTACTACAAAGTACGACAAATGGTCAGGTTAAAAAGATACGTATCATGTCCGATCTTGGTGTTGTTGGTTTGATGTCGATAAAAAATATTGATGTTAAAGAGATTTATATCGATAAGATTGCAAGAGATTTTGGAGCTAGGGTTAGTAGGCGTACCATTCATCCATTTGTCACTGATTCAATACCAGACATAAGACATGACGAGGCAAATATGGATAGACCTGTAAATCCACATATGGTTTAAAGTCATTTTTATCTCACTTCAGGTATTGGGAGCAATCAAGTTGATATTTCTGTCACTTCATTTACATCGGTTGAAAGTCTCATTCGTGATGTTAATGATGACTATATGAATTATGGTATTGATGATGAAGATCAGGACATAGATGATAATTGTGATGGATACGGGATAATGATGAAGAGCAAACTGGAGATAGTGATGAAGAGGAAACTCAATTTGATGATGTTGCTGAAGAAGAAGAGTTTTCAGAAATAAGATTTTCAGGTTTCTAATTTCAGAAAAGTCATTCACACCATACTGGATTGTTTCTGGTGTAGAATTGGGGGACATTGAAGCTACTCCAAGCGCTACGTCAACCGTCTACCAACGTGGTACGTTGTATAAAGGGGTATTCTTTACTAGTAAAGAAGAAATGACTATAGCTATTGGCGAATATGCTCTGAAAGTTAAGTTTGAATATCGGGGTTAGACGTTCGGATACGGAACGATTTGAAACCGGTTGTAAAGATAAAACTTGTAGCTTTATTATTCGTACAAGATGCAAAAAGGGTTGTTCAATGTGGTTTGTGTTGAAGTATGTAGCGGACCACACGTGTCGTCAAACAATCATGGAATCACATATGAAGAGTATGAAGGCTATTGTGATCGGAAAATTGTATGCAGGAAAGGTGGGAAGAGATCTTTATACATCTAATCATTTGGTTTAAGAAATGCTAGAGCAGTATGGAGTGCAGATCTTATATAATAAAGCTTGGAAGGCTTTACAATATACAAAGAAACTAGCATATGGGCAAACAGATGAATCATAGCAACAGCTTCCATCCTACTTTGAGATGTTAAAACTTTCAAACTTCGGCACAATGACGACAATTAGGAGAGATGAAAACAACCGGTTCTTGTATTCCTTCGTTGCACTTGAAGCTTTCATTAAGGATTTTCGGTCTTACATGAGACCAGTTGTTACTATTAATGTCACTCATTTGAAAGGTGAATATAAAATGGTGATTTTTTTAATTGCATGCAAAGATGGGTCGGAGATGATTTATCCCATCACCTTTGGATTTGCTGACAGAGAGTCGGACAATTCGTAGACTTGGTTCCTAAAAAAGTTGAGAGGAGCAATCGGGGTGTCAGACGATTTGCTGATCGTATCGGATCGTCATAAAAGCATATCGAATGGGATGAAAGCAGCTTTTCCTGAAGTCCCACATGTGTTATGTTTTTTTCACTTATGGCAAAACCTTAAACAACAGTGTAAAAAGCGTTCGGATGTGGAAAATGTATTTTACAATGCAGCATATTGTTATGTGTCTGATGAATGTAATAGAATATTGGAAGAAATACGTGCATTACATCCGACCACACATGGAGCTTTGGTTAAGGCTGGAGTGAGCAGGTGGTCACGAGCACATTGTCCAAGAAGAAGATATGAAATAATGACTACCAACATTGTAGAGTCGCTCAACAATTGCATAATGCAAGCACGTCGTTTGCTAATAACAATTGCACACAAATATGTAAGAAATGTATTGCAAAGATAGTTTAATAATAGATGTGTTGCCGCTGAAAAGCTCACAACATATGTTATTGGACACAATCAACGTCGATGTCTATTACGGTTCCCTACTCTCAATCCAGAGGTGGCTACTGACGAAAATGATAATTAACAATTGATTGATATTTTGTTTATGCATGTTCTATGTAAAACGCTTTTACGTTAATTACTCAAATGTATATTAATACAGCTGTATAAATTATTAATCTATTTCTATTATTTTTGTATCATTTTATATAAGCTCGGAACCATAAAATAGGGTGGAAAACTAAATTCGATTTTTAAGGTCGCCTGAAAAATCGGAACCGGTTTTTAAGGTCGCTTGAAAACCGGCACACATGCCTTTGATTTTTGCCTTTGAGAGTAACATAAATCGATTTTTAAGCTGGCCTGAAAAACCGATATTGGTTTTTCAGGCTAGGTGAAAAACCGATCCACTTGCCTTTGATTCTTCCAAAATGCCAAGTGTGGATCGATTTTTAAGGGAGCTTCAAAAACCGATATTGATTTTTTAGGTCCCCCTAAAAATCGATTTTCACTTTGGTTGACTTTATTTCTAGTTGTATGTTCAATTTATTTCCTTTTTAAGTCAATTATTTTTATAAATCGTTATATACGGATGTATTTAAATATGTTATATAGATAGGAAGTGTATAATTTTATTACAAACTATATCAATATTTAGACTATAAACATTATATATTATAATATCATTTATTAATATTCATATGATATTAGCAATAATAAATATATCTTTACTATAATATGTGTTATCTTATAGTAAAGATACATTACTATTTATAGAGTTAACTTTACACGTAATTATAATACTTAACTGATATAATAATATAATAAATATTAACCTTCGAACTACACTTAAACTATCAACCCGCCACCACAGGACTGATTTGTCTATCTGCCCACGACTGTACACAAACCACTCTGAGGGTACATCAGCTATAACCGGATCAAACTTTACACCTTTGCTGACGTAATGCAGCCTGTAATATGTTGTCATCAAAGCCTGCATGATAAAAATTAAACATGTTTCTACCGATCAACCGAACGCAACATGAAATTGTAAATGCATAACTAACTTAAATGTAAATACTTATAAACAAATAACAGTCATAAACAGTGTATCTATGGTCATCCACCTCATTCCACCATTTTCTTCGTAGGCACATCAAATAAAAATCGACGTGCTCATTAGTCAACAACATATTTTCGTTCTCGAGAGTGACCAGTGTGGTCGATATCACACACCACCCACAACGATCAACCGAACGCCTACAATTCAAAAAAAAAAAAAGTATTAAGTATGATTATAAATTTTCCTACATTAACAACTAGGATGCAGGAATTAGTAGCATTTTTTTATAAATATACTTGAGATCCAAAGTGGTTGCAGTTTTATATTCATTATAGACCACTTCTACGGGGTCTGTAGACTCTATCACCTCCTCCGCCTGCTGTTGGGCCACTTTCTTTATCTTTTTTGCCGGTCTCAAATCCGTGTACGATGTCCGTAGAGGTGCTGCTGGCTTCGTCTTTCGTTTACCCCGTTCCTGGATGCTCTCATCCTGCACTTGTAACTAAATTCAAAACATGTATAATATTAATATTTACAATTATATTTCAGAATGCAACACAATAGAGATACAAAGTCTACCTGGTCATGCTCACGCTCAGTGTCTGCACCTGATACACCTCCTAAGTCCGTCTGAGAGTGGTGGACCTCCTCCTGCTCCTCATGATGAGGTGACTAGTGGACACCCCGTGTTAGAATGACCTCCTGCTCCTCCTTCTAATAGGGTGACTGATGAGGTGGCTGATGGTCACTCTACTCCTCCTCCTGATGGGGTGACTGCTGAGGTGGCTGATGGACACCTTCTGACTGAAGGGTCTCCTGCTCCTTCTGATGGATGGCTGACTAGCCTACATCGATAGGCGACCGACAAACACCCTCGTCCTGATGTTGTGGTGGTGGTGGTGGTAGTGGTGACGGGTAATACATGTGCTCATCTCGAACAAAGCTCCCACCATCATCATCATCATCGTCATTGTCGTCGTCGTCGTCTGGATCATGCCCACCAACCGGAGACCTGAGAATTTTTAAATGCTCTTCCACCCGTCTCAGTCTCCTATCCATTTCCCTTACAATCTTCAAGGTTGTCTTCTGTCTCCTATCCATCTCCCTTACAATCTTCAAGGTTGTCTTCTGTCTCCTATCCATCCTACTTAACTTCTTATGAGTTGTATTCTGTAAATCCACTATAAACTCAAACAACCGCTTCACCCGTTTCATAGAATCATATATATATCATTTTATATACTACTCTGAATTTAAAAAAAAAAAAAAAAAATTGATAGAGTTTCCTTGTTTTTTGAGTATCCAGGGAAATACAACCTACATATTTAAACAAATTACATTTCATCTATCATTTTTAGAGACTCCGTCTCTCTTTCACACTCCGTACTACTACACAACATGTCCACATCTTTTGCATTTACTACAATAGAAATGAATTGAATAATATTATTAGATAAATAGAATATTCGTACTTCATAATCTACGTGTCGTACATCGTGTGCCTTCTTTGTTCGAAACTCTTATAAGGTATCATCTTATTCGGATTGCACGCTTCAAACGTCTTTATTCGGATCATCGTCACCCTCCACCTCATCATTATCCTCTATCTCATCCTCACCCCCTACACCATCATCCAAACCATCGTCATCGTCGTCATCATGATCATCATCATCATCATCACTCTCACTCCCCCCGCCGCCCTGTTTATCTATCTCTTCATGAACCATATGATTCGGATTAAAAGATTTTCAATAATCCATCTCCCTCTTGGCGTCAGTAGGCTCCAAGGTTGGCCCAATGCCAACTATCTGCATTATCTAAATATTTTTAGTTATACTACAATTATATACTTAATATAAATAACGATAGTTATAACAAACAAAAAATTGACACAAATTTAGATTATGTTCGCCACTTACGGGGGGTAAATCATCTAGGCTTTATATATTTGTCGGTGTTCTCTTCAGTGATCATCTCATACATCTTGGTAGATCATTTTGTAATAATGGGTTCCTTTTTTATATCTTCTCCCGTAACACTATGAACATCTCCATTAACCACCACTATAATGTAAAAATGATTAAACAAAAAATATACATATAGTTAGTAATGGCCAAACAATATATAATGCAAAATTGATTAAACTAAAAATATACATATAGCCCTATATATTAACTGTAATAGAAGGAAACAATAAATATTGAAAGTATTAGTTATACCTGAAACCACAACACATATCCATAAATATTAATGGTTCTTGGTGGATTTCTGTTCCGCTCTTCATTAAGTGTCATGTCGAGACAGTGCAACAGGACACTATAACATAATGTGCCCCAAGGGAATGTCTTCCACGTCTCTGTATTCTCAATTAGGATCCACATAAATGGATAAATCCTGGCCTTGTCATCCAGTCTCATAAAGAGATGGAAAGCAATCTCTACATTCGCTAACTTCAAAAGATCTTCATCATTTATTAGATCCTGACATGCACGGTCTCGCTGCCCATTATGGCTTCTTACCTCAAAAAATGTGATCAACTCTCTCATCTCCGGCGACACTCCATTAAACATTCGTCATAGGACACCATTTTGATCATTTGGCACTGTTTGGTAGATTTTACGATCGATGCCCCCAAAAGGAAGTCCTGTCACCAACAGAAACTCATGTTTCCCAAACCTATATCTTCTCTCCCCAATTTCAAACCACCTTTCATCACAGCGTGCACCAGTGATCTTTAACTCTCTAACAAGCATCAACAAAATCACGGAACCAACAACCATATTATTGGTTATCTTCAAAATATGTCCGAACGGACATTCTTTCATGAACTGGTCGTATAGATTTCTTCTATTAATAACGGCAATTATCTTATTAATCAATCTTTGACCAATATGTGTGTTCCCACTCGTATGTATGTCAATTGTTTGTGAACTATATTTATAGTTGAAATCCATCTGTAGGAAAGAAAAACAGCTAAGAAATCATCAGTAGGGATATATAAATTGAATCGGTTTTTGAATTGAATCGATTTTTGAAGGCATCTTAAAAACCAGTTAATGAAATTGATCGATTTTTCACTTCGGTTTTTCATGATTGTTTTTTCACTTCGGTTACCTGAAAACCGATTTGAAAAACCGAAATAAAAAACCGATCGTGGAAAATCGAAATGAAAAACCGATCGTGAAAAACCGATCCGATCCCAACGAGTCTTCTTTCGTCATAATCGGCCATTTTCAACCCAAAAACGACCAAACACAATCAAATTCAACCTATTGTAAACCTAATAATCATAACCTAACATCCATAACACAACAAACCACCCAAAATCCCAAATCTTAATCAAAAACTACAACGAACATTTCAAAAATCTAACCTTCGCACTTTCTGCAGGTTCATCGGCGGTAGGAGCTCCTCGGGGAAGGTCGGCAACGTCGCACGAATGGTCGGAAATAGGGATCTCATCGTCGGGTCGCGATCGGGTTCGGGTTTGATAAAAACCAGTGTGGTTTTGAGTGGAAAATCGATGGAAGTGAGATCCATCGATTTTTGAAGTGTATATATATAGGGACTTTATCGTAATTTCACGTTTCGATTTTTCGTAAATTTTTAAGTGTTCAGGGTTTTTTTTGTAAAAATGTTCAGGGATATTTTGGGTAATTTAGGTATATCATCAAATATATTTGTTTGAAAGGTTCAAAATATTTTTTTTTTTAAATAGTGGATAAAAACAAATTTTACCCTTTTTAGATGGGTATTTCTTATAATTTCCACTTGAAATTAATATGATAGGCCATACATTGACTTCTATTCCAATTGATAATAGATGATAGTAAATATATAGAATGAAAAACTTTAATTGCACACACAATTCATCATAATGCTTTTCAAACTTAAAACAAATCTAGTTAACCAAAATGAAAAAGGATAAAAATTATTTTCCTCCCTAAATTTTAAGAAATTAGCATATTTTTAACTATATTGTAAAAATGCATCAAAGCAACTCTAATGTTGCAAAGGAAAAAAATCAAATTAATCTCTTCTATTAATCAATCGACTATTAAACTTAACGGAAAATGTGAAAATTCTCATTTATACTTAGACTCAGTTAAAATGGATAGAAAGATCATTATACTTAAAAGATAACATTTAATTATTAAAATATCCTTGGTTTTATATGTAAATTTTGTAATTACAGTTTTCCCCTCCGACTCTATTTTTTTGAGAGTGTAGATTTTGCCTGACAGTGTTGGTTTTATATATATATATTTTTATTTTTATATATATAAAAAACATAGTGAAATTACAGTTTTGCCCTTGGGCTCTTTTTTTTACTTTTTTGTTGTTGGGGTTGGGGGATAATTTGTAAACTGTCATTAAAGACAAAACAAAATTGTTTTAGTATTTGATGCCAAAAAAAAAAAAATTGTCTTTTTTTTTTATGAGATCTGGGATTGATTCAGAGGACTATCGAAACCAATCATGATATGAAAACAGTGACACGACCTATAAAATAACTCTTAATTGGAAGAAATCCACTCATACAAAGATAAAAAAGATATCTATATGAAAATAAAATATCAACTCATACTAAATGATGAGAGATAATTAGTATATTTATATTATTATTATTATTATAAATTAATTTTAGATATTAAGGATGGATGTCAAACCCATGTGACTCACAAGGAAACGCATGGGGCTGCTGGTGCCTGCCAACCGCTAAACTAAAATGATTGTTATAGTTTAGCAAATAGTGCATGTGAAAAAAGAAAGTTGAGTTTATTCGAAAAATCCTACCCATCAACAATCACTCACTCCTTTTATTTTTACTTATAAATAAATCAAGTATAACATGTTAATATTCACACTCTCTCACTATCTTCTCTTTATTCTTTTCTCTGCCTCAGCCTTAGTCTGTTCCTTTTTCGCAATATTCTCTCTCTCCCTCTCTGGCTCTAAGCGAAAACATAGACGCTTGGCTCAGGAGGATCCAGTGTCGTGGGTGAGTCTTCTTCTACTATTTCAATTTCTTGTTTGATCGTTTCGTTTTGTTGAATCTGTTCATGGGTTCGCTTGATCTTATTGTTTCTTGATTCTCTTGTACTGAATTCTTTCTTGCTTTTGTGTTTTTCTTTAATCGACTGATGGGTCAATAGTAGTTTGTATTTTAATAATTTATTTATCTGTTTTATTTTTGGTCTTCTATTCCAATTTTTTTAATTTTTTTTCTTTACCTGTCTGTTTTTCTACACTGCAATCGTGAGAGTTTATTCGGGGCAATGATTAATTGGTTAGGCATATGATTGTCTTTTGATAATTTTAATTCCCTTTTTAAAAAAAAAGAAATTATCTGGTTTATACACACAACATCCTTTATCGCGATTAGAAATGATAATTTTATCCTGTCCATCATCCTGTTTGTTAGATTTGATCGACGGAACCAACTAATTGGATGTTTTCTTTCAAAATGTTAGTGTTGATTTGTTGGGTGTTTAATAATATAATTAAAAATATGATCATTTTTCCAAATTTAAGAACGAACGAAAATAATGTTTATCCAACAAAAAAACGATGACAAAAGACTTACAAGGATAAGCAATGCAAGGCTCGTCATTTTTGTGTAGAGGGCAAAAATGAAGTTCCGAAACTCCATGTTAAAAATCAAAGACATGAGCCTCCCCTGACCAGATCCTCTCAGATATGGAAGGACATTAAGTTTTTAATTATATTTTTAATAATAACTAATTGTTTTACCCGTCCATCATTGTCCACAGCCCCCTTTTTTTTATCTTTTTAATATTTCATTCTTCAAATTTAATTTTTTTTTTCGATTGTTTAAATTTAATTATTTTAAATCTATCTTTAATTTTAATTCTTCTATTTTTCACAAATCTTTTTTTTTTTCTCTTTTAATTCTTAAAATTACATGATTAACTTAGTATTATGTCAAATTCGTAAGGGTAAAATGGTCTTACCGATGCATCTAAAGACCACAGAGGTAAATTCGTCTTTTGCTATATGTTGATAAGTTGTGTATATATAAATATTCGTCTTTTGCTATATGTTGATAGTTGTGTATATATAAATTTCAGGTTCATCAGAGATTTAAGCAACCTGGTAATAAAGTGATATCGCCTGGAAATCCCAAACGCATGCGGGAAAGCTACATCAGATCCAAATTGGAAAGTATACATCAGTAAAAAGCATCCGACCGTGAAAAAGTTCCGTTATTGACTTGGGTTGTGAGGACCTGTGTGAACTACAGTCTCTTCCAGGTAAATATTTTTTTTTTGATGATCTGTACATTATCACTATATCTACATAAATGAAAAGTTGAATTGAAGATAAATGAATTGGGTGGTGAGGGTGAGGAATCATAGAGGTGGCCGAGAGATCGTTAAAGGCAATCAATGAGTTCTTATTTTTAGTTATGCTGGTGAAAGGGGAGCTGAAGCTATTCTAAGACAACCTTAATTCTGTGATTGGATTATGCATGCAATTCATGATCCTTCAATATTCTTGGTTTTTTTTACTCTCTTTTAAAAAATCAGTAGGGAAGAATCAATTAACCATTTTAGTGGATTAAAATCTGATCTAGCTCATTTTGGTTCGAAATCTTTACCCTTTCCTTTTTTTTTTTTTTTAATTATAAATTTTAATTCTAGTCATATTTGGGTTCTGCTACTGGATGTATGGACGGTTTTTGACAACCACACCTTCCGCTGACGGTGAGATGCCGCCAGCAATTGAGCATCAAGTAGCTGAGCCTCAAGCTACTTAGTCTCAAAGAGTTCCTCCTGCCTTGAGTGAGAGCATCCCGAGCTTCAGATTTGAGTAGTCGTACTTGGGTTCTGCTACTGGATGTATCGATGGATTTTAACGACAACCACACCTTTCGTTGACGTTGAGATGCCAGCAATTGAGCATCAAGTAGCCGAGCCTTAAGCTACTCAACCTCAAGTGTCTCAGGGAGTTCCTCCTGCCTTGCGTGAGAGCATCCCGACCTTCAGATTTGAGTCCAGTGCTCTGTTATACTATTAGGAAGGGACATATATAATTTGTCAAAGAGACTTCATGCATGGAGCTTATGTAATGTCTATACCTCCTTGCAGTCACACATACCACACAACATGTATTGACACATATATGTTGCATGCGGCCGTACGTCCTTTGTGGCGAGTGACTATTACGTAACTAGTTGTTATATAGTTAAAGAAAGGGTGTCTGAGAATGCATGTGAAGTGTATCCTTCGTGCCGAATGACTGTTATGTAATCAGCTGTTACCTAGTAGCAGTGTGTAAGAATGTATGTTAGAGTGTCCTTTGTGCCGAGTGACTATTACTTAACCAATTGTTACATAGTTAAAGAAAGAGTGTGTGAGAATGTATGTACATGTACTCGGAATATTGTTTACCAACAATTCTTTTGTGCTCGTCTTAATCTAATTAAAAAATAAAAATTTTACATCCATTTTATTTAACAATTAATTAACCTTATTTTGTAACGTAGAAACAAAAAGCTCCCATCCATTTATAAAATTGGTCAAGAGTATGTATTTTGATATATTTTAGAAAAAAATTAATTAAAATTCATAAAAGAAATTTAAGTTTTCAAGAAACATAATATAAATTCAAGATTAGTAGATGCTTGGAGAGCTAGTTCATTTAACTTTAAAAAATGACTAGGCATTTCCTTTTTGTTTATAATACATTATATACAAGCAAAACCAAAGCCTTGATTTTAATTTTTTGATTGAAAGTGCATAGCAACATGTTTTATTGTTTTCAACTATTTAATTTATGTTTTTAATTATATTAGATATATCTAATAATTAATGACTATTAACTAACAAGTGTACCCTTTAAGAATACATAATGCCTTAATTTAGAGAATTAAATAAGGAGATAATTGAATAGGTAATTTCCATGATCTCCACATACAGCAAATCAATCCTAAGCATAAATAAACTATATATATATATATATATATATAGAGAGAGAGAGAGAGAGAGAGAGAGAGCAGTTCAATTCAAGCTAGCAGACATATATACGTTTAGTCTTCTATAAACTTGAGGGAAGTAATTTATTAAGGTGGCAATAGTGTTTGATTGAAAATGATTTCAATATCTACATGTTTTTTGTTGTTTTCAAATATGTAATTCGTGTTTTTAATACTATCTAATATGTAATGTCAAAAAATATATATATTTAATATGTTCATAATATATTTGGTTTTTTAGCTTCATAAGTGAATTGTGTACCTAAAACCTTATTTTAGAAAATTTAGAGAATTAAATGAAGAGAGATTTGATTAGGTATATCTTATGATTTCCGCACCAAATCAATTCTGAAATTAATGGCTTTGTTTTGTGTTTGATTATGCTAGATAAAGAAACATAGCATCAATATGTATACGCGTAGTTTTTTATCTAATATAATCATGCATGGGGGAAATAATTGATTACGAACAACACAGCTCAAACTATTGCCTTCCAACCAGTAATATAGCAAAAGCTCAAAACAGACCTGAATACAAGGGGCACAAATTGCTAAGAGAAAATGAAATATGACAATAACAGTAAGTTGAAAATCCTCATTTACTAAAAAAATTGTGGTTATTCTTCATCAAAAGCTAAATTGCTTTAGATGTTGAGAAGACTCCAAGTAAATCCTCGTCAATTAAGAATGCTTTTGTGAATGCTGAGAGGACCCTTTCGTTGGATGCTGAGAAGACTCCTTGTCAATCACAGTTAAACTCCTTTTGTGGCTAATGAAAAAAGTCTCTATATATATGTATATATGTATATATAAAGTCTCTATAATTTATATGTTTTATTTTAAAATAAAAGACATTATCTCTTATTCGTTCATCTATATATTACCAAAAAGAGTTCAAAATTGTGTTCAAACTTTGACCAATTCTACGGAAAAATTAAAAATTTGATTTTTAATTTCAAACACTTTAATTATTTTTAAATTTGAATAAATAATAAAAGATTATAGTAATTTTTGTTATGAAAAATTTAAAACATCTTAACGTAATAAGTGATTGTGTACCTTCCATTCTCCAAGAGATTTGGAGTTCAATTTGTCAATATGGGATGTAACTACAAGTCTACAACACTAGTGAAACATTAAATAGAATTCTTTTAATTATTGTCTAGACTGACATCTCTACATAATTATTTATTCTAAATGCTACAGGAGTTGTTGCAATTACCTCATATAATAATAATGATAAATTTCATCGTCACTTCTCAAAACAAAATTCATCAAAATTTGATCTCATATAATAATAGTGATAGATTTCACGATCACTTCTCAAAACAAAATTCATCGAAATTTGATCTCAAAATAGTGGAGAAAATTTAATGATAACATATAACATAATCCATATAGAATAATATTATAAAAAGAGAAAATTTTATAACCAAATATCATACATAAGCTGATTAAATGGTTCTATCAAACTCCCTTCCAAAAATCTGTTTCAATGAAGCACGATTTTTGAATTCCTGAATGATCAGATCAAAATAATCAAAGACAAGACTAACAACATTCTTGAATTCTTTCCTCAAAAGTTTAGCTACAACCTCATATATAAGAGAGTTTCAGATTTCTTCCAATACAATGGCCAAACCAACCAACTGTTCCACTCCAGTCTCCTACAAATGTCAAGAAAATATATCAAATCAAAAAAACAATATATTAAAATCAACACAAACTACTAGTATTCTGTCAACTTCAAGAAAATCAACAGCAGTCCAGCACATGCATTCACAACCCTCCATTTCAGAACCGTTCTTCACACCTTTCCAGCAGATTACTAGATCATAACTTTAGATCCTTCTACATTATAAGAAATAAAAATCTAAAAGTTAAAAAGATGCTTGTCCATGCACACAATAAGGAGTAAACCAAAACAAAGTCAAAGATGCCATATCAAGCAGGGTAAGGTCCAGCATTGTAAAGAAGTGATAAAAGAGTCGGTCATACTTCATTGATACATACACAATAAAACTAATTGTCTTTGTCAGCTTCTAGAACCTTTTGATTTCCTTGGTGAGTAGATAATTTATACCAGCCTAAATGTTAATCACTAATTATTAATCCCAACAGAATATAAATCCGTCACAACTTTATAACAGTAGGGATTTTTTCTTATTCAACCCACATTTTGACACCAAGTCATAGATACTCATATTCGTTACTCTGCATAATTAGTAAACAAAAAATTATCATCACTAGAATTGATATGCATTAGCATACCTTGTTCAAAACCGCAATTTTAGCTTCGTGATCAACATCATTACGACACAAAATAAATTTCTCCTGAAAAAATTATACAAACAATAAGATGAACTTTTATTACACTTCAGATAGCTAGCTAAAAAGATGCATGCAAACTCTTATAAAATTTAATTGTACAGCTTACCTTAGTAAAGTTCAGTGAAATTCTAAGGGATTTTACTTGGAAGAGTTCTTTGACCATATGGAACATATCCAAAATGAATGTTTGCTTCTTATCATTCCTTTGATGAACAGGTTGGGATATAAGAATATCCACCTTTTCAAGGGCTGGACAATCATCCATGCTCAACACTAGTGGATCCACCTCTTTCAAGTTAAAAAATTTAAGTTTAGGTGCAGTTATTACAATCTTCACCTCCCTAGGTGCAGCTCTAACAACCTTCCCATTCCGATTCCTTTTCCAAGATTTGAAATCTGAAATAATCAATTTAACCAATTGTGGAGCAAATATGTTTAAAGTAGTCAAAGACCACACATCACACTCTATTATGGATAGGTTCTCCAAATTCAAGCATTTTGAGAACAAGTCACAATCATATTCTAACCAAACATTAGTGACTTCTAAAGTTGTCAATGATGTCAAGCTAGATAAGTCAGGTAAATTACTTGAGCAAGAAGCCAGTTTGAGAGTCCTTAGAGTTTGACACTGGCAAAAGCTTGGAAGAAAAGTGGTGAGATTAGTATCGAGCTCTTCAAGTCTCCTTGATATGGCATAGCTAGAAATTATTCTCATAAGAGCCTGGCTTTTTGCACCTCTTAAATGAAACCTCAGTTTGTTGAGATTGAAGGGCTTGCGATGATGTAAGACATCAAGAACAAAATTCTTGAAATTAGTAATTCTCTTGCTTCTGCACTCAAGATTGAGACTATGAATATGAGTCCAATGATACCTCCATATCTTAGACAAGACACACGTCTGAACAGCATATTTAGTATCCATAAAAGAGAGAATGTGATAGATTATATTATCCGGCAAATCGCTGAGTCGATCGATCTCGATTAGATTACTGATTTGTGCTTTCCTTCGTCCAAGCATTTCTCCTAATATGGTGGCAAACTGATTAGGGTCAAAACCACTAACCATTGGTAAAGCAAAAAGTAATTTTTCCTCCCTAGTTTCCTGAAAGATGACACAAACAACAATACAACAATGATATTAGAAGAAATAAATCCTTGAATTCAGGGAAAATATTCAAAAAAACCAATCCAATTGAAGAAAAACGAGATAAAAGACAAAACTTTCAAGTGTTTTGTAAAGATTTAACATACATACAAACCATCATTACAATCCAAAGCCTTCAGTATTAAACTTATAAATGGAAGATATAAAAATGAAAAATACTTGTTCTTTAGCACTTACCCCTTTAACCAAAGAACTTATTCAAAATAAAATTGTAAAATGTATTCAAAATTACAAGACAAAAGATGAGAATCCAAATAATGAAATTAGTATATTGAATATGTTGTGATTAATGAAAGTAGCCATATCCCGAACAAAAAAAAAGAAAACAATCAAGCAGGATTTTAAGAACAACCTGATGAATATAATCATGTCTATATGGAGGAATAAAGTTAAACAAAAATTAATTACATGTGAACCTCATTAAATCTTAAAGTCATAATCCTTTTGTATTATCGCATTATGTACCATAATGCAAAAAAGTACTTTTCCGAAGTCATTAAATTGAAGTACATATAAGAGAAGAAAATAAAACGTTGTAAAAATTAAAGATTTTGTTGAAAATTGTTAACAGTCCAAACCTTTACATGTTTAAGGAAGATTAGGGTACTAAATAGCAAAAACATATGATTCTTTGTTAATCTAAGCTCTCTTAGATTTAAATCATGATCAAGATTTGTTGATTTATTATAAGTCCATTACTTAGTAGGTATACGCACTTCTCTGGTTCGAAAGCTATGTTTTGTAAATGTTCTAGCCACAAATTCACAACCTATATCTGGTTAAAGTACAAGAGATACAAATTAAAAATGCTTGGTTCAATAGCACTGAAATACAATGAAGAATACAACAAGAAATAGACAACCAGAGTACTCGATCAAGTTAAGGTTACAAAAGATATTCACAACAAATATACGAATAATCAATCAATATAACTAAATATTAACCAAGGCATATATGCCTTCCTTCTCAAGAATAATTGTATTCCCTTCAATCAATTATTATCTAATACAAATTAGTTTATCACCTTTCCAACCAATTTAATTTGTCCATTCAGTAGAATAAAATCATCAATGTTTATTTATATTGGCTCAAATTTTAATCATTGGAAATATAAACAATTATCAATCATGAGAATTTCTCAAGATAATTTAAAATATATAAATTGATAAGAACACGTCTATACTACAACATCAAGTTTAATTATATTAGGAGGTTTTGGGTAATCTTTGAAGTCCTAATACCTATTCTCAGCCTTTTTTATATGACATTTAAAGTTCACTGCCAATAAATTTTTTAGCATTTTATAAGATCTTGATACATATGTAGGCTCCCCAGTATTGATAATTTTAGAAGTGCAAAAAAAAGATCATACCCTTTATATGCGTCAATTTGAACCTTTGGTATGTATGCAATACTATCAATAAAATGATATGGATCCTGTCATACCTTGTTCAACTCCACAACTTTGGTTTCAGCATCAACAGAGCTATAATAAAATACGAATTTCCCCTAACAAATTGTAATAAAAAAAACCCAAATTAAGTTAGGATTCATTTAACAAGGAAAAAAAAAATCTCTTTACACATATATAGTGTGTCATTAAATTGCATGATGAAGGTCATTTGTATTTCAAATAAGGAAACAGAGCTACAATATAACCTAACATTATTCGCATATCTTAACTATTTAAAATGAAAGAAAGTAGTACCTCAGATATATTCAATGACACCGTGATAAATTTTGCAGGGCAGCACCCTTCAACCATGTCTCTCATTGCCATGAACCATGTCTCCTTTTGAAAGTCAGGTGACGGAGAAATGTGAATATTAACGTCTTGAAGGTCCACACAATCATTAAAACTAAACAAGCAAGGAGACTCCCCCTTCCAATTCAAGAATTTAAGTCGAGGGGCACTTATCTTAATCTTTTCACAAAAACTAAAATCTGAAATTGTCAAAGTAACCAATCTTGAAGCATCTAAGGTAAAGATATTCCCGAAAGACAGATCACATCTTACTAAAAGTAAATTCTCCACATTCAAGGGATATGGATCATAAGAATAAAAAAGACATTGCTCAGGTAACAAGGCCGACATTTGCAAAGTTGTCACAGTTTCAAACCCCAAGAACTCCTCTAAGCTGTGATATAGTTTTAGAGTTGTCAAAGTTTTACACCAAAAAAAGCTTGCTTGAAAACATCCACTATTTCGATGAAGATCACCAATGGCATCCGTGTCAAGCTCTTCAAGTCTATGTGATGCTGCATAATCAAAAACTGTCTCCCCCAATTTTGCCCTGACTGTACCTCCACAGATAAACTTGAGTTTTCGAAGGTCAAGCGACTTGCGATGCTTCAAGACATTAAGAACAAAATCTTTGAAACCAACCCATGTATTAAAGCTTGAGTGATCAAAATTGAGGGTGTGGATATTAGTCCAATGATTCCTCCACTTTTTGGACAAGACACATGTCTGAACCGCGTACTTAGTGTCCGTAAAAGAGAGAATGTGATGGATTATAGAATCGGGCAAGCTACTAAGCCGATCAACCACCATTTGATCATCGATTTGTACTTGATTTCTAACATCAAGCTCTTCAATGCGACATGACAAAACATAGCGATAAAACACTTTGACGAGAGATGGCATTGTTATGTCACTAACAAGAAACCTTGGTCTACTTCGATTGAAGAGCTTGCGATTATTCAAGACATGGGCTACAAAATCGTGGAATTCAACATCAGTTGAGCTGTTAGAGGGGTTGAATCTGTAAGAGGGGATATGAGCCCAATGGAACTTCCATTTCTTGGACAAAATGCAGGTCTGAACTGCATATTTGGCATCCATAAGTGAGAGGATGTGATGGATAACAGAGTCCGGTAAGTTGCTTAGCCGATCAATCCCCATTTCATCACTGGTTCTGATTTTCTTTCTCCTATGTTCCATTCTGTGTAATTAATCAAAATAAATACAACAATAATTAAACACCCAGAAAATTAAAAATGATGAGAATAGGAACCTGGTGATTGTTTTGGAAGATTTGGCCTCGAAAGCAAACTGACTTTCTGCCTCCATTGACCATACACGGAATGAAAAGGAAGGGAGGGGTCTGCTCTGCTTTTGGGAGAAAGAGCGGCAAGATTACTTTTTTTTGGCGCCCAAAAGTATTAGAGCTTTTGACCATTTTATCATTAATGGGAAATCACAAAGATGGGTGAAAATCACTAACATTAAATACCTTTTTATTTTAATATTATTTTTTGATAGCAGATATAAACCTATAGATCAACAGAAACCAGACGAAATATGATTCTAAAATTACATATAAATAGGAAAACAATCCACGTAAAGGTGAAAGAAAAACTCATATTTGTAGAACCTAATAATCCACATAAAGGTGAAAGGAAAACTCATATTTGTAGAACCTATGACACACAGCACGAGGGCAGTGCTTTTTGCCAAATATATCTTTTTATTTCTTTTTATTTGAGAATGTGATGAATGTCATTTTAATATTTTAAAATCAAATTTAATTATTTATCTTTCCCATCTAATTACATCGGATGGTAATATGATGGTGGACGAAATTTTTATTCTTATAAAAAATAAAATTATTATTTGACAAATAAAAATTAATAAGTAAATAAATGCGACACAGACATTTCATCTAAAAAATTTGGTCAACCCTAGTTTAGATGGAGTCAACTAATGATGAGGGAGGTTTGTATAATTGAAAATAAAAAGCTCATATGGGTGCAATTATGCCTAAATTAGAGGGTCTTTGTCGAATTACCCCATATAATAATAAAATCGAGATAAATTAGTAAAATATTACAAATAATAAAGAAACTTAAACATAGTAAATAAAATAAAATAGAAACCAAATTATAATAAAAGTCGAAAATATAATGTTTCAAAAAAAGTAGAAACCATATTATATAATTTTTTGAATAAACAAAAAATGTTTAAAATGAAATTGGAATATTTGGTCTTTCTTTTCAATTCTCATATAAGAGTTTCATTGGGAGATTATCATCTTGCTCCCTATGTTATCATGAATCTTTAATTTTTTTATTCATGAATCTATCATTAGTCATAATGGTCCTTAAATATGTGAAAACTCATTAAAATAGTCTCTCTAATCTGATCTCTATGATTAAACATGGCAAAAGATGGTAAAAGGCTATTTGATGCCTTGGATCTATTAGATGTGTTAAAAACATCAACTTATGGGTTTTTTTTTTTTAAGAAAAAAAAAAAAAAAAAACAATACTGCTGAAAATTGAATGATATGGTTTTTTTCTTACATTTAAATGTATGGTAATCTTATTTATGTTTTAAAGTTAAAATTATATGAAAACTAGTAATTTGACATTTATATCATTTTACTATTAGTTGTTTTATAACTTCATTTAATATACATACAAACACCTTTATGTATATATTAATAATATTTTTATTCATAATTAGAATATGATTAATTATTATAGTAAAGTCATTTTTTAAAAAATAAATAAATATACACAAATAAATTATTATTGTGAAGTAAATTAAATTTATATATTTAAATAAAAATAAACAAAATGGTTTTAAGTTGAATTACTATTATTATATATTTAAATAAAAATAATATTAAAACAACAGTATAATATAAAAATTAAAACCAATTTGAAAATATGTTATTTTGAGAATGATAGATTTTAAATAATATATTTTAAAAAAATCATTAAATGATTTAATATTCAGATAAAAGTTAGAAATTGTAAGGAGATGAAGGAGAAGTTAAAACTATGTATTATTATTATTATTATTATTATTTTGGAGGAGGTTAGAAGATTAAATCCCATGTGTTTTTTTCTTAAAAAATTAATATTTAATTTTAATATATATTTTTCTTCTTTTAACATTAAGTTGATAATGATTTTTCATTTAATCATTGAAATTAGGGGTATTTGAATCTTTTAGCATCTTTGAACATTAAATATTAGCGGTTAACCATCAAAACGAACAAAGGAATATTGCTACGATATTTATGAAATGTCAAGTAATATTAATTATGTTGAAAGGGTATTCTGTCACATATGGATATAATATTAAAAATGCCCTTGAATTATTTTTGTGATTTGCCCTTATTAGTAACTGGAGCTTTCAACGTTTTCTATTTGCAGCTAGACTGGGTTGACTTAAATGATGCATCTCCTATGCATATTATATAATAAAGTTGCCACTTCATTAATTGATGGCTTGAGCAGCGCTAGTTGTGTTGTGCCAAAAAATTACTAAGACGGCCAGGGTGTTTCCCATGCACCTTCCAGGCTTCACTAAAATCGCAGCAAGAAGATGATGTATTAAAACTTAAAGATTAATTATTATTAAGCTTTCACTAATTAGAGTCTTCCTTAATGTGATAACAAAGGTATAAAATGAAAAAGGCTTTAAAAAGGAAAAAATACTAAAAATTCATTAACACTCTCTCAAACTTGGCAACAACAAGCTCACAAGCATCAATCAACCAACTAAATTTAGGAAAATAAAGGTAAAACCCACATACATCCAATCAAATCCTTAAAAGAGGATAAAGCAAGAATACTAGATAGAATGTTAAACGATTCCCAAACATACAAATGACATAACACTTCTGAAATTTAATCAATCTATATAACATCTTGAACATAAATTAATCGAAAGAACACTAAAATAAGCATCAACACAAAAGAATCCTATATAAATCAGCCTCCTTGCTCCAAAGACGGCATCGTCATTGGAATTGTAACTTGAAAACTGATAAAATGGTGAACCAAAAAAGAGCCTTCTATATAGCAGTCAGATCTCCTACTACTAATGAAAGTTACATTTTATAGGTTTAGGGATGGTCACCATAATAACATTTTTGAAGAACGTTGATTGTTCTGTCGTATTCATAAAAAATGTATTCCAAGATTTATCAATATATTTAGCCAGCAAGGAAGCTTAAGATGACTGCTAATCTTCACCCAAAACGTAGATCATCGGCTTCTAATCTAGCAAAGCAAAACAATTTTTAAAGATTGGATCCAAATATCACTTAGATCCAACTCTTAAAAACCTAAACTATTTAAAAGAAACAAAAGGAGGAGAAAATCAATTAACACTCTGTGGAAAACTTGATCTATACATCATATCGGTTCTTACGGGATGGATCCAAAAAATCTCTAAATCCAATCCTTAAAAATCCTAGATCTAGTAGAAGAAGCTAAGAAGATAAGGAAAATGAGAAGAAATCAAACAAAAATCGCTTCAATGGATTAGGTCTACTTAGAGAAAAAGCTTCTATAGAGTTTCTCTCTCTCTTAAACTTTTAGAATGAAAAAGACTTGCACCAATAGTTTAAAAAACTATCTATTAGTCGATAAAGACAAAACCTGAATTCTCTATTAGAATCATTTACACTAGAAATTAGCTCAACCATTTGGAATTTCATAAATAATATAGAATTCCACAAGAAATAAAAATAATAATAATAAAAGTGGAATAGAATCTGAATGGTCAAAAAATGAAGCATTTCAAACATTTCTAAAATCCAAGCCCATAGCATATTACACATTTCTAGAATTTTATATATATATATGTATATATATGTATAGAAGGAGATGTCAAAGCCATTGTACTAGTACACCAATCCAATATAATTTAACAGTAAAATGCTCATATTTAATCTAATAATAATCAAGATTCAAGTGATTAAACTATAAGTGATATTAAAAAATAAATAAATTTATATATGTTTGTGAATAGTGATATATATATTGATAAATAATTTTATAATTTAAGAAATTAGTCTATCGGGTTGTATTTGTGAGTTAATTGATATATTGACATTTTCATAGTTAATACTTATTATTATTTATTTGTGTATAATCAATTGTCTATAATTCTGAAAATAATATTTTAATATTATATATACATATATATTTTTTCTCTTAACTTTTTTCTACTGTGTAATTCATGTCATTTTCTTTGGCTTTCTTTACCATTTTTTTTTTTTTTTAACTAGATAATAAATTTGCAAATAACTTTTTTTTTAGAACTGGAATTGACCCAACAAACTACTGAAACCTACTGAGATAAAAACACTGATGGTGTGGTCCGGAGTGCTACTCCCAAATAAGAATGATCCACTCACATAAATATGGAGGAGAGATCTATATGAGGAGGTGGGAGAAGGTGGGTGACAACTCACATATAAAGTAGGAGAACATATTATTTATTGCCTACTCTAACTGTGTAAACCTTACCATTGCCAAGGTGCAGCCGGCGCCTATGCCAACAGTGCTAGTTGCCAAGTGACAAATTTGCAAATAACTTTATGCACTTACCTTACCATTGTTTAATTTCTTTGCATTATTCAGAATATAAAGGTTTGAAATATTCCCATCATTTGAGAAAAGAGAAGTGATCGACATTAATAATGTTCCCCAGCCCTAAATTGGTTTCCATGTCATTGCTGATGTGCTTCACTAGACCTCCTTGGAGGCAGCCCACGTCCATCTGATGTACACATCTCCCCTCCTCGACCTCTAATTAGTCAACAAAATTTCCAAGTCAGCTAGCTTAGCAGCATTACAAGAATTTATAAAACAGACAACCATGTTTGTCATTAATTTAACAAAAAATGCTTTCAAATGTTTGTCCTACTACAAATATAATCACATGCTCATTTTTAAATACAAACTTTAGATATAGTAAATTTTAAACTAAAAACGAACATCAGTTTTTAACCGTTGAATGCTGAAGATATTTTGTCATTTTAATGCCTATTCATATATTTTATCTAGACCGTCCACACTTGCTACAGGAGAGAATATTCCCAAATTTAGTAATTGGAACTTTCAGCTTCTGCTACTTGCAGCTACACTGGGTTGCATTATTAATGATGTATCTGCTATGCATATTATATAGTAAAGTTGCCAGTTGCCACTTGAGTTATTAATTACTGATGGTTTTGAGCAGCACTAGTTGCATAGAAAAAACTAATAAGATGGCCAGGGTGTTTCCCTTACACCTTCCAGGCTTCACTAAAATCGCAGCCTTTAGTGAGACTTCCACAAAGGCCTATGATGACCTATATATGCTTCTTTAAGTGGTAAACCACCTAACTCTCCCACCAATAACCACATTCACTATCTCCCTTTTCAGAATTATTTTTCTTTGAAGTACTCAACCTCCACATTCAATTTTCAACCTATTTTTGTAAGCAACATTTCTTCTTCTCTTTTCTTAGGTAAGTTAAGAGTGATGTATATCCTTATAGTTCAAGTTGCTAGCATGTACAGATTGTTTATATAGTGTTGAAAATCAAATAGTTTCTGACTTATAAACTTGAGAGTTCAACAGCAAGAATTTATATGATGTATTAAACAATTAATATTAATTATGATTAAGCTTTTACCAATGATAGTCTTCAGTGATAAAAAGACTCACAATTGGTTTAAAAATTATCAGTTCGTTTATAATGACAAAACTTGACTTCTCTGTGGGAATCATTTACACTAGAAATCAGTTCAACCATATGGGATTTTTGCTATATAAATACTATAGAATTCCGCAAGAAATCAACAAAACGTGGAATATAATTTGATGGTCAAAAAAGGAAGTATTTTACACATCTCTAAAATCCAAGTTCATAGAATGTAGCTGGCAAACAATCTTAATAGAATCCTACTGGCTTAATTAAATATGAAGGAGAGTGCCAAACTTGGCTGTTTCTTCAGTTCTATAAATACTTACAAACTTCCTTCATGAATTCATGCATTACCACCGTGTCTTCTTTCTTTGCTTTTAATTTCATTTGCTATTGCTCCTCTACAACAATGGCTCTTATTGTTAAAACACTTTTCCTCTTTTTCACAATTTCATTACTTTCTACACAATATCTGGCAGACGCTGCTACTTGTAGAGATTGTTTCACTCATTCGCGAGCAGCTCACTACCCAAATTCTGATGAAAAAGGATCAGATAGTAAGAAACACTTCTAATAAACTGAAGTGTCTGTTTATTTTGATGCTATACACTATCTGAAACTTCATTCTCATTAATAATTTTTTACTGGACTGCAGTTGGTCGTTGTGGGTATGGTTCATTTGGAGCAACAATTAATGGTGGAGACGTATCAGCTGTTTCTAATCTTTATCGTGATGGTCTTGGTTGCGGTGCTTGCTACCAGGTATCCAAACTATTCGAATTTATATTTATGTTTAATCCTTTCAACTCCTTACTGATGAAAGTTGTCCTTGTATTTTATACTTCACCAGGTGAGATGCACCAACAGTTACTATTGCTCGGAGAAAGGTGTAATTGTTGTTATAACTGATCAAGGCTCGAGTGAACAAACTGACTTTATTCTAAGCAGACGAGCCTTTGGTCAGATGGCTCAAACCTCGGATGCCGCAGCATCTCTGTTAGCGCTTGGTATAGTCAATATTGAATACAGACGGTAAGCTATATCCTACATGTTAACATCATAAAATTGTCATAGCAAATATATTGTTCCATAATACTGTAGACTCACTTACTGAGTTTTCTCTGTCAAACAGAGTTTCTTGCAGCTATCCGAACAAAAACTTAACAATTAAGATCGATGAGAACAGCAACTACCCTCACTATTTGGCTTTCGCCATATGGTTTCAACAAGGCAAAAAGGATATTACTGCTGTGCAGATATGTGAGGTTGCACTTTAGTCTCTAAATTTGACTGCTTTCTCACAAAAATGTATGCTTTTTTCCAACCTGATAACCATGATATATACTTTCAATCTGTGCAGACTCAGAATTTCGTGTGCAAGCTCTTGGATCGGACTTATGGAGCCATTTGGACAACTACATCTCCCCCAAGTGGTCCCCTGTCTCTGAGGATGTTATTTAGCAACGATGATGGAGATCAGTCATGGGTAGTTCCGGTTAACAACATACCTCAGGACTGGAAAGCAGGAGACACATACGACACAGGAGTACAAGTGAACTGAAAAGCATCCCTGCAAACATATATTTGTTATTCTTATGTATTTCTTTAATTATATTCTGTTCTGTTTGTTGTTTTACATTCCTTTCAGACACCGGATATCCCATGAATGTAATCATTGTAATTATAACTGTTCTAAGGAAGCCGTTATATTAGACATTCAGATCTGCTTAAACCATTTGTTCCTAGTCTTGATTTCCGGGTGCAGTGTGACGGTACATACCCGTTTCCAGTGTCGCAAACTGTTTTCCATTTTAAACTAAACAAAGAACTACCTGATGTCAACATTTTCGGCTTGGATTTGCAGAGTTTAACTGGATAACCCAACTCTGCAGCTTAATATGTTCAAGTCAAACAAATGGTAAAACACTTCTTCGTAATGAATTCCCAGGAACATCATAGGGAGGCTGGATCTGGCGCTAAATCAATCATATAACAATTTGACTACTTCATTTCTTATGAACAAATTCCAAATTTCACTTACATGGAAGACAGTGAATAAATGCCTTCAATGAAAGAGACATATAAATTCCAAGTTTACGGTAAGCATTTTAGTTCTTGTATAATGAACGTAAACCATTTACAAATAACAATGGATTCATGTACCATGACCTGCACGACACATGGAAGCAAAAGTAGAAGTTCCTCCCTTCGCTAGGGCCCAAGCTCTTAAATGCAAATTCAAAATGCTCCCAATAAAAATGGTTGGAGCATGGAAGATGTTCAAGGTGCTTTTTACAAATCCCGTAGACCTCTTAACATTGATCACTGGGGGGGGGTGTTTATTGGGGACTTCAAAATAAATATGAAGCAGAAAACATTGTGCCTCTTCTGTGGTACACTGCCACAGCCTTCGATATTCAACCATTGGCAGTTGAATATGCTGACGATACTCCAAATGATGTTCTATCTCATTCAACTGTTGGATATGTGCAGGGAGTCTTGACCATCGCCTTGGAGTTCATACACTCCCATACCATGTTCCTTCTAAAATCACCGTCTCTGACTAGCTATGAAGTTCCCCTACCCAAATTCATGCTAGAAGTGTACATACACGTTTAAGATTAAATCACAACATCATCATCAATTCTCGGGCTCTCAAATCCCACAACATCTCAATGAGACAATTTCATCTTTGCACCCATCTCTCCCAACATTGAATACACCATACTTCTCCTTTGTCGAGAACCACTCTCCGTAACAGATTCAGGCTCAAGTTCTCCAACGTGAACCAAGCTAGACCCCATAGTTTTCTGCAGTCCCCTTTCCTTCATCATCCTTCTGACATTTTCTACATCACCCCACCTCCCTTCTGAGGCATATATGTTAGATAGCAACACGTAGGGCCCAACATCTCCTGGTTCCAATTCAATTAAACGCTTCGCCACAGTCTCTCCAAGTTCTGAATTGGATTGTGTCCTACAAGCAGAAAGCAAAGCTCCCCACAGGGCAGGTCCTGCCTCCACAGGCATCTTCCTAATTAGCTCCTCCGAATCTTTGGTCAAACCAGCACGGCCAAGAAGATCAACCATGCAACCATAGTGCTCCACCTTCGGCTCTATCTTGTAAACTCGTCGCATAAGATCAAAATACCACCACCCCTCCAATACCATTCCAGCATGCGTGCAGGCTGATAAAACACACACAAAAGTAGCATCATTGGGAGTTGGGCCTCTCTTCTCCATCTCCATGAACATTTCTAGGGCTTTCTTTCCTTGCCCATGCATGCCATACCCCATGATCATAGAGTTCCATGACACAACACTCTTCTCAGGCATATCCTCAAAAACACCTCTAGCCAAATCCATCGCCCCAGATTTCGCATACATTGTCAATAGTGCAGTTGAGAGCAGAATATCAGGTTCAATTCTACAATTCCTAATATATGAATGAATCCATATTCCTCTATCCAGCATCCCCAAATTCGTACAAGCAGTCAAGACACTAACTAGAGATGCCTCATTCGGCCTAGCCTCTCCTCCTTGTATCAAACTATCAAACAACTTCAAACATTCACTATAATCCTTACACCGTACATAATGAGCCATCATGATATTCCAAGAAACCACATTCCTAATACCCATCCTATCGAAACAATCACGAGCCAACCAAACATTTCCCTTTCTTCCATACCCATCAATCATACAATTCCAAGAAACAACATCCTTAGCTGGCATCATATCAAACAACTCTTCTGCCATCTCCATATCCCCAACATCCACATACCCGGAAATCATGGAATTCCAACTAAAAACATCTCTCTCAGGCATCAAATCAAAAAGCTGACGTGCAAAGCCAAGCTCCCCATTTTTGACACACCCATCAATCATGGAATTCCAAGTCACCAAATCCCACACAGACCCATCATCAAACACCTTCCTGGCATCCCATAGCTGCCCACAAACCGAATACATATGAATCAAAGCGTTCCTAACAAACAAATCCAACTCAAACCCACATTTGACAACCCTGGCATGAGTCTTTTGACCTTGTCTCAAGCACCCAATCTCCCCACAAAGCTTCCCTAATAAAGGGAAAGTATAATGATTATGCTGGACACATTTGGCCACCATTTTATCATAATAAAAACACAAAGCACCAAAAGGATCATCCAATGTCAAGAAGCCTTTGATTATAGTATTACACATGAAAGCGTCAGGCTGATGGACGGAGTCAAAGAACAAAACAGCCAGGGAAAGAGAGTTGAAACAAGTGCAAAGCTTCTTTAAGACCCGGCTTGCCGCCAAAGAGTGTTGAGAGAGGCCGGAGAGAATGAGTTGCGTGTGGACTTGATGAAATTGTTTGAGAGTTGTGCATGATTCTAGTTTTTGTAAAACGGGGTGGCTTGGACCTAAAATAGATGGTGGCTGGTTGATTTGAGTTGGCCACAGCTTTGGTGGGGTTTTTGAGAGGTTCTTCTGGACTTTGATGAATTTGTCCAGTGCCAGAGATGGAGATATACGGGTGGTTTCTGTTGTTTTCCACAATTTGGACATAGCTGCAGGATCTCCGAAGCCAATAGCAATATATATATATATATATATATATATATATATATATATAGGTATGTTTGAATGGAGATTCTTTTACTTTTTTAAATTATTAGAAGGTGGACATAAGGATAACTGACAAATCATCTCATTCCAAAGTTTGATCAAATTGTTTTGTTTTGGCATTAAACGTGGCAATATAGACATGACTAAAAGCTTCAAATAGGTATGGCTTATTTGAGAGAAACAAGGGATTCTTTTCCAGAGATTTCATGTCATGAGCAGAACAAATAAAAACACCTATGCTGCAATTAAACATTAGCGAAAACTTCCGGGGAAATAATTCATTAATAATCAAAAGAGTTTCTTAATAATATTTTTGTAATTACAGTAGAATTATAACTTGAGTCATGTGTCGTTTCATTATAATCATCATTTTAAAATAATAATAATACTAATTCACCACAGCACAAATAAGTTTTTGACTCAAAAACCCAATTTAAGAGGGAACAAAATATAAAATAATCTGCTGAGCTACAAATGGAATACTATTTAGAGAATATACTTGAACGATGAATTATCTGTTTGTCAGATTAGAGAAATAAGTGTACAAAATGAGAAAATTCTCAATTAGAAAGCCAGCACTGCTGGATCAGGATGTTATTTTTCTTTTTACTACAAAAACCTGGAGAACGCTGGAGTTACAATGCTAACTTCAATCATACATATGCCTTACGTCTACAAATTACAATGGAGTCAATGTTCAAGTCTCATACTAAAAGATAATCTAAACTCACTTTCTCTCATTTCGAGAACTTCAGATTAAAAAATAAGCACCAAACCTCTGTCATATGAATGCTTCCATTCCTATCGACAATAGCTTCAGCAAGTACATTATACTTCTCTGGTTATGTCCTCCAAAAGCGAAGAATAATTTGTGCTATACATACATTCCCACTTCATATACTTCATCTCTCTTTCAAATGATACATCAGAAGTTAATAAACAAGAGGTATAACATATCAGTTACATGTGGGTGTACTTTATCTCCAGACAGGAACATATGGACTTTTCCACTTAGAGTTATCCAACTACATCCAGGGACCTTTCTCACACCCTTCAATCCCATTTCTTTCCTCAACTGTTGTTCTTCAACATGCCAACCATTCGCAGCATATACGTTGCAGAGCACCACATGGCCAGGACCATTTAATGGGTCCAGCTCAAGGAGTCGTTTGGCAGCAGATTTAGCAATCTCAGTGTTTGTTTCACCAAATCCACATGCACCAAGCAATGCTCCCCAAATATTATGATCAGGCTCAAAAGGTAGTCTGTAGACGTACTCTTCTGCATCCTTCAGTTTCCCTGCTCTGCCCAAAAGATTAATCATACAAATGTGATGCTCCAATCCAGGTTGAATTGCATAAACATCCTTCATTGTATTAAATAACTGCCATCCTTGATTGACCATCCCCGCATGACTACATGCTGACAGAACACCCAAAAAAGTAAGAGAATTTGGATGAGTTCCAGATTCCAACATGGATTCAAAAAGCTTTATTGTTTCACTTGCTAGCCCATGATGTGAAAACCCCATGATAATGGAATTCCAAGAAACCAAATCTCTGGATACCATGATAGAGAAGATGCCATATGCATCGTCTATTATCCCACATTTTGCATACATTGAGATCAAAGAATTCTCAACAATAAGGTCCAATTCGGATTGCAATTTCAACATCACACAATGGATTTGTCTCCCCAGATCAATATTTGCCATTGCACCTGCAGCTCCAAAAAGAATAGAGTATGTAGAATTTAGGGGGGAAATACCATAAGTAAGCATTTCGGAAAATAAAGAAGTAGCTTCTGCAAAAAGCTCATTTTGTACATGGCCCGAAATCATTGCTGTCCATGCCACTCCATCCTTGTCAGGCATGTTATTGAACAGATGACAAGCTTTTGATACTTGTCCTGCACTTAAATACCCATCAATCAATGAAGTCCATGAGACGTCATCACGGACAGGTATTGTGTCAAACAAAGTCTGAGCCTCTTCCAACCTTCCAATGCGGATGTAACCATTAATCATTGCATTACAAGACTGAACAGTACAAACATTCGTATTCTTGTTAAATATGTAATGTGCAAAGTCCATGATGCCAAATAAGGAATACATATTAATGAGACTCCTAGATAACCTGTCATCATAATCATCATATGCCAAACTGTTAACAATCACTTGAGCATGCAATTGCTTACCTAGCTTAGGAAATCCCATACCAGCACAAGCATAAGCAAGTGATATGAACGTTTCTCCATTCGGTCTTGCATCAAAGTTCTCCATCATCTCTATAAAAAGCCACAAAGCTTCTTCATGAAGTCCGTTCCAGGCAAACCCACCAATCATTGCTGTCCAAGAAACAACATTCCTCTCTGGCATCGCCCGAAATAAAAAATACCCCTCCCCCACTTCACCTGCTCTACAATATCCAGCTATCATACTAGTCCACGTAACCACATTCCTCTCTTCCATCTTCTCAAACAAAAACCTTGCTTCTCCCATCTTACAATTCTCCGCATACCCAGAAATCATAGCATTCCACGATACTATATTCTTTACAGGCATAACATCAAAGATCCATCTAGCCTCCTCTAACTCCCCATTCCTTATCAACCCAACAACCATCGCATTCCACGAAACAACATTCCTCTCCGGCATCTCCTCAAACAACCTCTTTGCCTCAGAAAGCCTGCCCGAATCAGCCAAACCGCAAATCATTGCAGTCCACGACACAACATTCCTCTCTGGCATCTCCTCAAACAATCTGCAGGCCTCACCCAACCGCCCATTCTGCAGCAACCCCGAAAGCATAGCATTATAAGTGACAACGTTTCTCAGAGGCATAAGCTCAAAAACAACTTTGGCTTCATCAACAAAGCCATGTTTCGAGTACTTGGAGAGTAAAGATGTCAAATGAACGACTAGTCCGTGTGGGGGGTTTCGTTGAGTCATGTTATCGAGCAGGTTGCGTGCATCTTGAAATTTGTTCTTTGAGAGCAAACTAAGGAATTGAGAGTCGGCATATGTGAGCCTGGAGTAGTGGGCATTGCGGAATTTGGGTTGGTAATTGAAAAAGCGACGATGAAGAACATGGTATCGAAAATTGAGTAAGGTTTTTAAGTAGCAAATTTTGAAACAAGAGGCGCTCATCAACTGTTTTTCGAAATGGGCCTCGTACGTACCAGATTTCTGGTGAAACTACTGACTTGTTTCAGCAGAGGGTATTAATAAGGGTAAATTACACTAACTTCGCTTATATTTTATTATTTTATTATTTTTTATTTTTGAAGTTATAATCATACTCACATTTTCTTAACTCATTGACTAATGATTTATAACTGAATGGTCAAAGGGCAAAGTTGTCTTTTTGCTTGATGTTATAATTAATTTATAGAAGAAATCACTAGCATGAAGATATAGTGACATATCAGCTCTAAAAATCAGATCTTTAGGTAGATATGTTTATCAAGCCCTTAAGTTGTAAAAATAGAGCTTCAATTTCAAGACACACGAGTTTGGAGGATCAAGCTTCAAAATAGAATTACATTTACAAATTAAAATTAAGCAAAATCTAGAACGGTTTTTTTTTTAATAATAAATTTTAAAACTTATAAAACCTTATTTTAAGTGATTAATTAATAAGACTTTACAATTAAGATATTGATTTTTGTTTAATTTTATATTTAGGATTTCTAAACTTAAATATTAAGTGATTTGATTACTACTGGTATACCATTTTTCTTATTAATACTAATTTCTATTTTTTTGAATAGATTATTATTATTTTAAGATATGTTAATTTTACTTTTAATATTTTATATTTTAATTATTTTATTTTATATAAATAAAATAATATTTTGATTTAAAAAAAAAAAACTAAAATAGATAAATAAGGAGCTCTTTCTTAATTCAATGTTATTGGTGCAATAGGAGACCTTAGGCCTCCTTTTATACCAACAATAAAGGCCGACGACTTCTATCCCTAAGAATGGGGAAGGTTAGTAGCCTTCTCACATTTAAACGGGGGGAAGTTATAGCCTCCTTTAGTGATTAGATTTTGTTTGGTACAGTTTTTTTAAGTAGATCTTTTGAACATAAATTTTTTGGAAGAAAGTTATTGATTATTTGATTGTCAATTAAAAAAACTCTTTTAAACTGTAGACTGTTTGATTAAATTATTTTTAAAGCATTTTTAGATGATTAATTTATCAAAAAGAGTATGAAAGAGAGAAGTAGTATATTCATTCTAGGAATATAATGGCTTCAATCTCAACCATAAAAAATAAATCAATCAAACAATCAATAATAATTTGATGTAAGTATATATCAATGAATCAATAACAAAACCAATTATTATATATATATATAACAAATATAATATATAATATTCACGACAATAAAGATTAAAAAAAAATATAATAAAAAAAAACACAAAATATAGAAAACTTACTAATTAAAGAGGAGTTCTCAAAAGTTTTTAGGAAATAAAAAATAATAAAAATAGAGGTTATATGTTTATATATATAAATAAAGTGTGATGATGTTATAATGGTATAAAGATATTAATAAAATAAAATAAGAGTATAGTAAACATTTTGATATTTTAAAAAAAACTCTAAAAAAAATCTATTTGAAGAAGCTCAAATTTTGAATTTCTCAAAGTAGATGTCAGTGATCGGTAATGGCGACAGTCGGTCCTAGGAGGGTTAGACTTTTGGGTTAAGTTAGGGGGAAACATAGGGATTGGGTTTGATTAAAATTGAGGGTTTAATATTTTAGCGGTATTTTGGTAACAATATAATAATAAAAAGTTAATTTGGGAAAGTAATTTATATTTATTAATAAAACTGTTTTTCATTAAGATACACCCTTTACCTCGACCTTGTCTTGGGTGAGTGGAATTTGCGGTTGGTGATCTTTGAAATCCCAAGAAACGGAGGATGGAGTTCTTGGATGAGGACGCCAGACCTAGATTCCTCCTTCAATCGCATCCACGATCATCTTCACTTGACAACGATACCACCCACCTTAAACCCACCAAAATCACTCTCTTCTTTTCCATCTCAATCTCCTTTTTTCTCATCTCTCTCTCTTTCTTCTTCCTCCAAACGGAGCCCTTTCGATCCCTGCTTTTCTGGCTCTCCCTCTCCATCCTTCTCGGCCCCTTCGCCCCCTCTCACCTCACTGGCGGCAACACTCGCGTCGGTCACGGCCCCATCCTTCAACATCATCAGATCATCGACCCGGATGATACCAAGAAGAAACCCAACAAGAACCGATCTTTGACCAATAAGTCACCAGATTTCCATCCCAGTCCTGTTCCCATCGCTGAAAATCCAAATGGGTCAACTGGGTTTGTGTCAAAAGACAAGAAAAACGAGGCTGCAGCAAACCCAGTTGCGAGAAATGAAGAAGAGAAGGAGTGGAATGAAGAGGACATCGAAATATTGAAAAAGCAGATGGTGAAGAATCCTGTAGGGAAGCCTAAAAGGTGGGAGGTGATTGCAGAGGCTTTCAATGGGAGGCATAGAGTGGAGAGCGTGATCAAGAAAGCAAAAGAATTGGGAGAGAAGAAGGTCGATGATAGTGATTCGTATGCACAGTTCTTGAAGAACAGGAAAGCATTGGATCCGAGACTTCAAGATACAAATGAACAAGTGGTGAGTGATTGTGGAGGATGGACTGCTGGAGAGGACTTGGCATTGCTGAATGCATTGAAAGCATTTCCAAAGGATGTAGCGATGAGGTGGGAGAAGGTTGCAGCTGCTGTGCCGGGCAAGTCGAAGGGTGCTTGTATCAAGAGAGTTTCTGACTTGAAAAAGGATTTCCGCAGCTCCAAAGCTAGCTGATTTTGATTTGCAGGATCAGTTCTGGAGGTAACCGATGGTTCATTAAATTCTTTTTATAGTTAATTGTAGTTCACAAAATCGAGATTGAGTGTACTTGATTATGATCTGAATTCATTGATAGTTTTGTTGGTGACTACTTGATACTTTGAAAGTTAACACTGAAACAAGAAACTCAATATGTTCCCATTTTGTTTTAATAAGATAAAAGTTGATGATATATCAATTACAGTCAGCTGGTTTATTTTTATATGTGCAGAAACACTTTAACTTTTCTGTTCGATTCTCTATACCAATAATCTGATTTATACCAAAATCAACATAAGAACTGATATTAGAAGACCCTAAATGTAAATGACCAATCCAGAACATTCCCATTCAGATGGATGAAGGTTAAATGCAGTGTCTTGAAATTTATTTGAGATGGAGGTGTCTGGCGATGCTAGAAAATAAATTCTGTCCCACATATAATTGATGTTAGAAAACGTATTTTATAAATGGATGATATGTATCATTTAAAGAATTAAAATAAACTCCTAAACTCGAATATATTGTAATTTCTTCTGTGATTAAGAGCTATCAATAATAAAATAGCATACACAATATTACCATGATACGTTACAGGGAATAGGCTAGAAGGCTTTTATATTTGTTTTGACTAGTGTAGAGGAAAAGAGGTCTACTGCTTGAAAAAATATGTCTGAATGGCTGTTGATGTTTTTGTATGGTATAATATCAGAGCCATCTTTAGTGACACAGAGAGTTTATGAGAGGATAGAACAACTAACAAACTTTTGGCTTGTATAATCTAGTTCACATTCTAGTGGCAAATAGTACAATGAAGGAACACCTATTATTTTCATCATTCCATTTGCATGTAACAACACCTATTATTTTCATCATTTCATTTGCATGCAACACAGACCAAAATGAAGAAGACTCATTTTTAGATTTCTTTCTAAATAACCATGCGAGTATTAATTTTTGCCACGTACCACTGCATGTGCAAAAAGTTGGATCTTAAGAGAAACATTTGCTTACCAAGCCATCTTATGGGGCTTGAAATTGCTGGAGGGGCTTAACAACCACTGGACATAAGAATGGTATGCAAAAAGCCCCAGAGAAATCAAGCTTCATACATCTACATTTGCTGCCTTACATTGTAAGTTCTCCATCACATTTCATCATCTAAACCAAGTATAAGCACTTCTTTAATATGGTCACACCAAGAGGATCTTTGATGCTTTATCTAGGATGGAAAGTATTTTGGGGCGTGTATTGCCCGTATGATATGCATCTCCTAGCCCGAAACAACTCTGTTTATATGGGTGCATATTACTTGAATGCTAGGTCAAAGAATCCAAGAAAACTTGATTAGAAGTAATTCATCCAAAATCAGGATTTTCCACCTCTCTTTTATGACTTAAGAATGTTCTTTTTTCCAGTCATGGTAATGTATCATGCCTCTAATATGATAGTCTGAAATTTAGGGAGATGACAATATAAATTTAGCCCTCGGCATATTGCTTGTGAAATCAATACTTTGGCCAATGTGGGAAGGTCTGATTCTGGTGGTGGAGAAGGCACATAATGATTCTTATTTTAGTATGTAGCATTTATCTAAAGCAATGGATTATGAGATATATGATTTTTTTTTAAATGCCTACTACAAATTCCTTTTTCTATTTTTTTTTGGTATTTTTTAAAGGCAATATAGAAGAATTGCCACTCAGGTTTTCTTTCCGTAGTATCATTTTCGAGTTGAAGCACCCGCTGCACCTTTACGAGGTATAGCCACCTCATACCGCCTACCGCTTATTAAAACCTTTTAAGAACAAGTTTAAGGGTACATGCATTTTTGACAAGAGATACATGGGTGGTGAGCAAGCCAGCGAGGGAAGGATAGTACTAAATGTTAGGTTTTGTACCCTAAAAGCTTGTAATAATGTAAATAATTTTATAAATATTGATAAAGTATTCACTTTATTCAATTTATATATTTTACAAAAATTATATATATCATAAGAAATATCTTTGATTATTGATGTAATTTTAAACTAAGTATATAAGTTTTATGTAATAGCAGATTTAGTTTGAAATAAGTAATAGAAATAGTATGTAGAAAACAAACAAAGCTCGGTACCTTGTTTGTGGTATATCTACAGTTACGATCTATTTCGTATTCGGTATGATAGTTTTATCTGAGACTATTCATATAGTGACATAAAAATAGAGATATTTTATATAATAAAGATTATATAGGATTGTACCATGATAAACATAAGTCTCTAATTAATATCCGTTAAACTTAGATATTCATATTTATTGACTAGATGATCATATATGAATTGATCTTAATTCTAAGTGTATTATGGATTTCTACTTGTTGAGTTATATCATTTGATTTAAATGGATGAGATCGATGTAGATGCTCGATTAATAACTTCATACTTTGGAGATATGATTTAATAAGTAACTAGAAACATTCTATATAATAGTGGAATCCACTCCTTTTTACGAGAAGTGGAGAAATAGTTCTCTTAAAAGTTGATTTAAGTTTTGAACAATAAGAGCACTTAACTTTTTGTTCATATGTAAATGGAAAGATCAATTCATAAGTTGTTATGAATATATTGTTCATTAAAGAATCAACGGTATCCAAAGATCAAAATATAATTAGAGGGGTATAACGGACAGTTTGACCCAGCTGTAATTATGAACTATTTATGGAAGGTCAAATCATATGTAGTGATTAAATTAATGGACACTGAAAATTTCAGATTGTATAAAAACATTTGTAGTTTTGAGAGTATAATCTTAAGTTTTTAGTGGAGTAATTCTAAAATTAATAATAGTGAATTATTTAATTAAAGAGTTTAATTAATAATTTTAATATTATTAGAGCTAAAAATTGTAGGTCTATCGGATCCTCTTGTTAACTCATTTAACCTATTTTGATAGTTCATTTCACTATAAGAAATGTGTGTATAGAATATTGTAATTGTATTGTCCAATTACAGTTGTTATATAAATAACAAAATATGTGTTCATTTGGTATTTAAATAATATTGATTATTCAAATTATTTAATAATTAATTAGTTAATTATTAATGATAAATTAATAATTATTTAATTAATTTTATAAGAGGTTTTGAGTTCGATTCTCAGTAATGACTCTGATATAAATTAATTATGAATTAATTAAATGCCACAAGTTCAATTTCAAAATATAACATGAATTAATTTTAAATTAATTATGTTATATGAGATAAAAGTTTAATTTTAATAAACATGAGGTTTGATATTAATTTTGATTAATTAAAACTCTAATTGATTGCCTATAAATAGAAAAGAAATAGTGTTTTTTTTTTAATATAAGTTATTTTGGTTTCTCATGTACGTTCTTTGAAACAAAAAAAAAAAAAGTTTTTTTTTTTTTTTATAGCACAATATAGAGAAGAAGAATATGTATCTTTATTCTCTATATAACTAAAATTAATACTCACTTCTTACCAATATTATTTATTCTTTTTAAAAAAGAAATCAATAGAAAGTTAATACAATTTTATACAAGGGAATTTAGCAAAAATGCCCTAATTACACATCAATATTACGTAATTGCCCTTTAAGGCAATAAAATTGCAAAACTACCCCTAATTTACTAAAATACCCTTAACTTATACTAACCCTTTTTATTATCCTAATTACAACCAACTCATTAATGCCCCTAATAAATTACAACCAACTCATTAATACAAAACATTAATTATTTACCTACCTAATTAAACAACAATCAAATAAATAAAACACACAATCAAATAAATACTATCAATCCTTTAATTCATCCTCCATCACAATTTCTCTCCAACAATAATCACTCTTTTTTTTCTAACTTATTTGAGTGGAAGATAATGTGAAGAAAAGTTTGGGCATTGATAAAGGTTAGTAAGTATTTAATTAATTTTATGATTTATTTGATATATTTGAAAAAAAAAAAAAAAAAAAAGCATTGTTCGGGTAAACAGGCGACCCGAAATCGGGTCAGCCCGAAATCGGGTCGCCTGTTAACCCGAAGAGATAATTCTGATCCATCGGGTCAGAATTATCTCTTCGGGTCAGAAGGCAACCCGATATCGGGTCGCCTTCTGACCCGATGTGTTAACTGACCCCATCGGGTCAGTTTGACACATCGGGTCAGAAGGCGACCCGATATCAGGGCAACCCGATTTCGGGTCGCCTGCTGACCCGATGTGTCAACTGACCCCATCGGGTCAGTTTGACACATCGGGTCAACAGGCGACCCGAAATCGGGTCGCCTTCTGACCCGATGAATACAAAAGTTATGTTCGGGTCAGAAGGTGACCCGAACTCCCGAGTTCGGGTCGCCTTCTGACCCGAACTTAACATTCAATTTTTTTTTTTTTTTTTTTTTTTTTTAGGATTGTTATTAAATTTTAATAGTAACGAATCTATGTTATTAAAATTTCAGGATTAAAGATGTCTACTGTACAATTAGTTTTTAATTGGGATGGTCAATGGAAGAGTGATCATGGGGTTTACTGGTATGAAGGTCAAAGAGCAAGGGCTTTTAGATTTTCACGGAATGCAACTTTTGAGCAATTATTGGATAAAACATATCGTGTCACAGGTATTGATAAAAACCATTACCGAATTATATTAACTACTGTTGCTCAAACCATTTGTCCAAGTATGCCTATTGAGATCATTGATGATGATGATGTTGAATTATTGCTTGGTCGTGAAAATGTTGACCCTCTAGTGTATATAACTGTAAAGGAGGTTGAGCAAGATGTGAATGACTTTGATCCCAATTTGGAAACAACGAATGTTAATGATATTAAAACGTCCAATACTAGTCCAACATGTCAACCAAACTCAGGTATCCATTTGGATGATATTAGGGAAGGATTTATGCCATGTGACAATGATAATACTTATTCCCCTCTTCATTATGGATTTGAGGGTCACCCGAGAATGGAGCATGTACCTGAGGTTTCGATTGATCACCATACAGCGGATTATGGTAAACAAGAACAACATACCTATCCCAGTAGTTATGGTGAAACAATTGGGTGGAGTTTCGAATAGATATGACCAGCAATTTGAGCATGTTCAAAGGCTTGTTCCACCACCGTGTGCATTATACAAAGTTAATTCTAATAAAGTTGCTCCTAGGCGCAATCCTATGCGTATTCAAGTCGGTGAATTGTTTGACAACAAAGAACAATTACAATTAGAGCTAGGTAGATATGCCTTGGCAAACCGGTTCCAAACAAGAGTCATGAAATCGGACACATCAAGATATCAGGTTCGGTGCATCGTTGCAGATTGCAGTTGGCGCTTACGTGCAGTTAGAGATGGAAATTCAGATTATTTTCAGATTAGAAGATTTGATAATGAACACACATGCTCCATGGAACAACGATTTCCACAACAAAGGCAAGCAAGTGCTCGTGTGATAGGGGAACACATCAAGGAAAAATTTACAAACCACCGTGTCTACAGGCCTAAGGAAATTATAAGAGACATACAAAATGAGTTTGGCATCTCATGTAACTATCACAAAGGATATCGAGCCAGACATATTGCATTGGATGAAGCTCGAGGAACTCCTACTGAATCATACATGATTTTGCCTTCATACTTACACATGCTAAAGCAAGCCAATCCTAGAAGTATTACTGATCTTCAGACTGATTGTAATGACAGGTTCATGTACATGTTCTTTTGCTTGAAAGCTTGCATAGATGGGTTTTTGTCTTCCATTAGACCAGTTATTGCTATTGATGGCACATTTTTAAAAGGTCCTCACAATGGAGTTTTATTTGTGGCTGTGTGTATGGATGGTAATGATCAAATTTTCCCTCTAGCCTTTGGTGTAGGTGATTCTGAAACTAATGACGCATGAGAGTGGTTTCTTACAAGGTTACGCCATGCTGTTGGAGAAGTTGAGGATTTGGTTATAGTTTCTGACAGAAAATCTAGCATCATCAATGGTGTGGAAAAAATGTTCCCAAATTCCTTCCATGCAGCCTGTGCAGTGCATTTAGAACGAAATATGGTTGCAAAATGTGGAAAAAGTAAGACATTAAAATATGTTTATTGGAAGGCAGTTAAGGTGTATCGGGTGAATCAATTTACCCGTGCGATGGAACAATTAGCAAACTTGAATCCTGAAGCCGCTACATTTGTCACTGGTGTAGGCATTGATCGTTGGTCACGTGCTCATTGTCCAGGAAAAAGGTACAAGATAATGTCAACAAATATTGCAGAGTCGATGAATAATGCAATAAGTGATTGTCGAGAGTTACCAATCACTGGAGTTGTTGAATACATTAGAGGGGTTCTCCAGCGTTGGTTTCATGATCGTCGCGCGGAAGCACTTAAAGTGACAACTCAGCTAACAACTGCGGCAGATGTAGCAATTGCTCTCAATGATGAATTGGCTCGGACTTACACAGTTCAGCCAATTAATTTTTACACATTTTTGGTGCGAGATGGAGATTTGAATGGACATGTTGATTTAACAACAAAGACTTGCAGTTGTCAAGAATTCAATCAACTCCAGTATCCATGTGCGCATGCTTTAGCTTGCATCAGGCTTAGAGGATTTTCATATTCAGATTACTGTTCGCCTTACTACTCTTCTAGGTCTCTTGTTGCAGCATATAGTGGGGAAATAAACCCACCCGGACAACCATCCGACTGGTTGGTTCCAGAAGAGGTTGCGGCTAAAGTTGTTCTCCCTCCTGTTGGTCGACGTCGTCCAGGAAGACCCAAAAAGAATCGCATTCTATCAATTGGGGAAGAAGATCATAGAAGGAGTTGCACTAATTGCAAACGTCAGGGTCATAATAGTCACACTTGCACCTATCCGAAGTCTTGAAGAGTACCAAGCTATATCGAGAGTATAGGACAGTCAAGTGGCAATAACGATGTTGTAAAATGATTCAGCTTGGATTGTTTTATGTCAACTGATGTTATTTATATATTTGTAAGCAATTTTTGCATTTCTGTCTACCTGTAGTTAAATGTTGACATGTATTTGAATGAGGAAGACTTACATTGCCTTTTCTAATATTGAATGTTTCTACTTAAGAATATATAGTTTGTAAACATTCCACACTATATATTATTACATTTCAAGCACTTGAACCTGCGAGCTTAAAAAAAAAATTGACATGGTTTTGCTTATACGTTCAACATTTTCAATCAACACAACACACCTGCTTAAAACTTCATACAAGATCACTTTTCCATATATCAAAATAAAATTTTCAACTAAGCAAAACTGCACCACATTGGTATTGTAACCACACAGGTCACTATATGTTTGATACATCATTATTTTTTTGTTTATCAACATCAATAGTATCTTTTTTACATACAGGTTTTATAGGTACAAATTTACAATTTTGAAAAAATTTCGTGGCGATTTGTTCTCTGAGCCGTGAGCTGTCTTTTGCTTCAAATTCAAATGGTTGTCCAGCCCATAAACATTCCAAGTATTTCAGTGTGAAAATCCCACAATCAGACCTATACAATGAGACATGATAAAAATAAAAGGTCATTTGATATTCATTCAGTCATTTATTTTATATTCATTCAGACAGCACAAAACAGCATCAAACTGGTTCTGTTTTGTGCTGTCAAACAGCACAAAACAAGTGCTGTTAACAGCCCAAAACAGCACCAGTTTTGTGCTGTCAAACAGCACAAAACAGCACCGAACCATATAAATTAACTTTACTTGCTTTGCATTTTCCTTTCACAGAAGAATCAAACACATCATTCAAATGACCAGATAGATACTTATACGACCTATGATGTATGTATGACCCCCAAGGAAACTTATTGAAAGCATCTAAGTCATCCACCAATTGCAAAGCCCAGTACTGAATGGCATTACGCTTATCAGTTCCACATAAAGTCATCTCCAAAAATAACACTAAAGCTAACTTCACCATATCCATGTCGTTGATATTTTTATTAGCCCAAAGCCTCGTTTTAAACCAATCAATCACCATCGTAACTGATACTTTATTCATACAAAAGTACTTCTGTCGTAGCCTCTGATTATTCAGTTGAGATTCTTCCATTTCAAAGTTAGAGTAATCTCCAAACTAAAGTCCAGTCACCAAACAAAACTCCACTGGGCTATACCTTATCAAGTCATTTCCAACATGAAACCACATAGTGTCCGTTAACTGGTTTTCATGTTGGATATGACACTCTCTCAAAAGAATATGGTGACAAAAATGCCCAGAAAAAACCATTTCATTAACATCAAGAAAATGACCAAAACAAGTACCCTTAAAAAGTTCGAGCTAATCGCTAGTGAGAGAAGATTTTATCAATTGTATGCTTTCCCAATTACTGTAGCCGCTAACTCGTCTTGATTCTCGAGCTGTTTTCTTTATTTTTAGTAATTTATCAAACTTTGTTTCAGCCATTTATACCTACCATAGGAAAAAATAAAAAGTAAAAATACATGATAGTTAGGGAAAATAAAAAAACATCACTTAAAATTAAAACATGTTTGTATTTTTGGTGCTGTTAACAGCACAAAACAGCACCAAACTGATGCTGTTAACAGCACAAAATAGCACCAGTTTTGTGTTGTTAACAGCACCAGTTTGGTGCTGTCTAGTACTTAGAAAGCGTGACTCATACATTTTGGTGTTCAAGATAACTTATAAGCCCTGCAATTACTTATTGTTTTTCAAGTTAGAACTCTATGCATATTGAACTATGTTCATAAACTAGTGTAGCATGATTTACAAGTGAAAGAAAGAATGATCGACTTGTAGATTCGATTTGTAAAGTGACTTCGAAAACTTTGTTGTAGTATTTAATGAACTTTTTAAATCGTCAAATCATTCGTATTAACTTTAATAAAAAGGATAATTATATTTCTATTTTAATTGTATAAAATTATGTATGAAATATAAATTAAAATATTTTATTTTTATACTTATTTTAAATACTTTATAAATTTACAATAGTTAATATAAAACTTACCAAATCTATAAATACTACTTCTAAGGTTTATAACAGTTTAACACTATAATTAACCAAATATTAGTTTCATTAATATTTAAGGATAACATTTCCAAACTGGTGCTGGTGCTGTCACGGCACTCCAAAACAGCACCAGACAGCACCGAACTGGTGCTGTTTGGTGCTGTCAAACAGCACCAGTTTTGGAGCTGTCTGGTGCTGTCAAACAGCTCCACAGCACTAACAGCTCCAAATTGGTGCTGTTTGGTGCTGTCAAACAGCTCCAAACTGGTGCTGTTTGACAGCACCAGACAGCACCGAACTGGTGCTGTCAACAACACCAATTTTGTGCTGTTAAGTTTGGATTACTATTTTCTTTGATGATTGAAGTTGCTAGTAAAACCAATGTAAAAATATACTACTCATGTATTAGATGCTCTTATATCAATATTTTTTTTTCTTGTAACTATTTCAAAAATCATTACACCATAACCACAAGCCAAATAAATCATCATAAGGGATAGATAGAAAATACTTCAATACAAATGAATATTTATACGAGCCATTAAAAGTTAATACTTCCACCAACAATATTAATACATCTCAGATTCGAAATCCACCAATCCTTTATATCCCATGTTATGCCCATTTTCTGGTTCGGCCCAACTAGCAACAGTACACGCCCATTTAATTTGAACAGAAGCAAGGGCCCAGAAAGCCCAAAGACAGAGGCAACGGTTACAAGTCCAGCTCGCGAGGCCATCCAGGTCGCGAGCCAGCAACAGTTCTTCAGCATGTCACCTGCCAATGCTTTCAGCCCGAGGAGCCCGCGAGGTCGCGCGCGATCGCGAGCTCGCGCTAACCTCCAGTTCGCCTCACCTCCTCTCCAGCATACATCTGGCTGACCAGAAAGTCCACCTATAAGAAACCGTGTGCAGCAAGTTGTCAGAACTGCCAACCCCCATGATTTCCAGCAAGACACTGTTTACACAATTACCCAGAAGCATTTAATGAAGTGAAGACTTCTTCAGGTGTAATTAATGCAGACTTGTGCAGGGAGGAAATCATCATTATCTTTACAATTAATGCAGCATGGCAATGTCAGGATTAGTTGAAACTAGCCGTTGCCTATTACGTGTAAACTTTTCCTTTGTATTATTTTATTGTGAGCTCCCTTCCTCTATAAAGAGGGGAGACATTTTCACTGTACAACAAGCTGAATACTAGATAACCATCACTCTGCCGGAATTACTCCAGAGTGACCGTGGACGTAGGTGCAGTCACCGAACCACGTGAAAACCCCTGTGTTTTCTCTCTTTCTTTCTCTCATTTCCTTTAATTACTTGTTCATCAGCTTATTAATTCCGACCAACTACCAGGAACAACATTCCTCTACCTGAATTAATTATCACCAACCTAGCATCCCATTAATACACCATTTACTACCTTTCGACCAGTACCAATCAATCCTTAATTACCAAGTCCGCCGTCTGGGCCCCAGAATCTCTGGTTGACCGTTTCCGGACGTCAACATCCCACAAACAATCAAAATTCATCTCAAAAATCAAACTATCAAAACCCACATCACATTATATCCATAGAAATCATTCAAACCCAACACAAACACTCAAAACTAACACAAAAAACCAACTATCAAAATCATTCAAACCCAACACAAACACTCAAAACTAACACAAAAAACAAACTATCAAAATCATTCAAACCCAACACAAACACTCAAAACTAACACAAAAAAAACAAACTATCAAAATCATTCAAACCCAACACAAACACCAAAACTAACACAAAAAACCAACTATCAAAATCATTCAAACCGAACACAAACACGCAAAACGAACACAAAAAAACAAACTATCAAAATCATTCAAACCCAACACAAACACTCAAAACTAACACAAAAAACAAACTATCAAAATCATTCAAACCCAACACAAACACTCAAAACTAACACAAAAAAAACAAACTATCAAAATCATTCAAACCCAACACAAACACTCAAAACTAACACAAAAAACAAACTATCAAAATCATTCAAACCCAACACAAACAATCAAAACCTAAAAAACCCCACACAAACAATCCAAACACACCACAAAACAAAAACCCATAATACTTAAAATCCAAATGAAATGGGATGAGTTTGGGCGAAATATACCTTCCAATCCGTCGGATTTGCCTTCTTGTTGGGTCGGCCCTTTCGTCGAACGGTTGGTGGGCGTGCTTGGTCGGCTTGCGATTGTATGGTTGGTTGTCGTTGAGCTTGGATGGGTGGTTGCGGTGATCGTTTGGCGGAGGTTGAACTTTGACTTTGGTGGACGTTGGTTGAGCTTGGGCGAGTTCGGGTAGAGGTTGGTTCTCGGTCGGCGATTGGAAACTGCTCTTGCGTGGGTGAGTTCGGGTCGAGCTTGCGTCGCGGGTGGAGGTTTCTTCACTTGGATAAAGCTTGGTTGAGCTTCGATGCACCTTCGAATGGCGTCGAACTGGTCTGAAGTAGGTGGATCGGGTCGGTTTGAGAGGTTTACCTTGGTCGGCGATTGGATCCGTTCTTCCGTCGCGGGTGAAGGTTCCTTGACTTGGGTGGAGCTTCGTTGAGCTTCGGTGCACCTTGGGATGGTGTCGGACTGGCCTGAAGGAGCCAAATCGGGTCGGTTTGTAAGGAGCAAAGTGCACTGCCGTGAAGGACTGCTTGGAGGAGTGTGGACTGCCGTGAAGGATTGGGTGGAGGAGTGTGGATTGCCGTGAAGTTGGGTTTGATGCCTTTGAGGGCATTTTCGTCATTAAGGGGTATTTTTGCAATTAAATCCTCCCAAAGGGTATTTATGTTGTTTTAGTGTCTAATTAGGGTAATTTTGCTAAATTCCCTTTATACAATTATGTCCACTCACTTGTTTCTTGGTGTAAAGATATATCAGAAAAAATTAAATGATGAGCAATCCATAGATATCAATATGAAAAATAAAAATTCAATTTTTATTTCTTCATATTATTTTGTTTCATTGTTTTATAAATCTAAGATTCTTGAATTAAAAAAAAAATAAAAACAAAAAAACAAAAGGGTTTTGAAACTTATAGTTCCATAAATTCTTATTTTTTAACAAAACAATTTTTTTTTTTTTCCTTCACTTAAACTATCGCCTTGTCAACTATGGACAAGAAGGAGACACAACTTTGGTTATGTGCAATCAGGTAAAACAAATTTTCCATTGAAAATTAAAACATCCGAATTACAATAGAAAGGCCAAAAAAGACTGTATTTAGATTTTAACAGAATATAATTGTATTTATTTGTAAGTATGGCTATCATTATAGCGGAATGGCAGAGAAGAGGATTTTGAGTGAGATCACATGATTGTGATGGATATATGTTTGTAGTTAGTACTAGTTTAGTTTTTCGTTTCATAGATACATGTTGTATACACTGTTGTTGCTGCAGTACAGAGATGCCTCTTCCAACTTCTGGCAAATATGACCTAAAAAAACAATCTATTGACTTACAATTTACTGCAACTTGAAATTCTTGTTATCCTGGATACGACGACAGGCAGAAGTTAACAATGCTTTGGAATTGTGACTGTTGTAGTTGCTATTTTGTGTAATTAATTTGACGGGAAATCTTCGAACATTAGGATGAAAGAAAGTCGTTTTATGGGGTAGAGATCAATTTTGCACCCCTCTTCTAGCTTCTGCTAGTAACATTTAGAGGAACTTTTTATTCATTTGATGAATAGAGGTGGTGTTTGCTTCAGATTTCATTGGTTGATGTCAATTTCTGTTGTTTTCTTTTTCAACGTGAGCCTCTAGTGGACAGCTTCCGATATGTGTAGCAATAAATATGCTTCGGATGGACTGAGACACTCTGACGCTTAAGTTAGTAATGTAGTAGAAGAATGAAATAAAATGTAAGACACTGAAATGTAAATAACAAGAATAAATACTCATATAGTGATGAAAGACAGTATGTTCTAAAATAGAAGGCTATTGCTATAGTTGGTAGAGCTTTTGTTGAGTTTAATACAAAATTTGGCAGGGTGACGATATAGATGTGGAAGATTTCTCCCCTTCTCACTGGTGGTTCCCTCTTTTATAAGTGGGAGTTGCTTCTTCACAAACGGTAACTGACCCTGAGGTCAAGGGACTGTATCCCTTAATCTCAGTCCCCTGACTTGGCCACAATTAAAGCCAAATAACATTTAGAGTGACAATATTTTCATCCCTCAAAAGTTATATGTACACCCTTTTTGTTTGTCCACCCTATAAAAAATTTAAAATTCTTTAATTTCTTTTTAAACTTTACTTAATACCAAAATTATTCTTTTTTGTTTAATTTAATTTTATTATATTTTTTATAAGTACACCTCATCTATATCTATTTTATTATTTATTTAATTTTAAAATATCAGTATTTTTTCAATATTAAGAAAACTTCATATTTTCATCTACACCTGAGTGTTTTCTCTCTTTTGGATTGAAACAAAAACTTCAATTCATCTTTTCATCGACGAATTGTTTGAATGAAGGTTTTTTATTTTTCTTTTTTTACACTAAGAAGCCTACAACTATACAACAACTAAAAATTTTCTATAATAAGATACGAAAAATTTCAATTGTTAGATACAAAAAATAATGTGTTTGATGAATTGTTTAAATGAAGTTTTCTATAATAAGAAATGTACACTTATGTACAACAAACATGTCAACATTAAAACAATAATGAATTTAAAATTTATCCTTTTACAACTAATTTTATTTGAAGATTTTGTTTCATTTTATATACTTTGTAATCAAATTATATTCCTTAAAATAAATTTAATGTTTAAGATTAGTATTTAGAAGAAAAGTTATATGATATTTTATTAATAATTTATGGATCTATTTACAAAATATTTATCTTTTTGGTAATTTTACTTAAGGATAATATTCAATAATTAAAAAATAATAATAAAAAAAAAGCTACTTTGGGGTGTATATA